>JBBBDQ010000159.1:1257500-1392500 GCA_037127315.1 Ascarosepion bandense | reverse complement strand
AAGATTGTATAATAGCAAGGAACGTTGTGACCCTAATTTATGGACACAATGACCAATATGAACTTAAAATAATTTTTCAAAAATGAGATTTCTTACGTCCACTAACATTTAATGTTTTTTTCCGGTATTGAGAGGAGCTTTCTTCTGAACCTTCTGTTTGAAGGACTGTAGAATGGGGATGTGCGTTGTGGTGCAGTGGATATCGGCTCGGAACGAGAAACCGAGTTCGAATTCCAGTAGAATTCGTTGGATTCACTTACGCGCAAATACCCCTGGGAAAGGTATTAATCCGTCTTTTACTTTCAGTTATGGGGTAAATAACAGGACAGATTGGGTTCTATAGTCTTGGCTGACAACCAGTCTGCTGCAGAAACAATAACAACCTACTGCGGGATAATCTTCTGCACAGTCAGTCATGTCTCTTTCGAGACATGATCGCCCAAGCGTGTATCACTGTATGGCACTTAACAGACTGAGTGTAGAATATCAACATATGTCATTACTTTCCCTTCGAAATTTCGATGCTGTTAAAACCCTTAATTGATGTGGTTTGTTTAATTGTTTCTTATCATTTCACCCCAAACAAGGCGGCATACCACTAGGACGCAGGAGTTTACGGAGAAGAAAAGTAAGTGAAAAAATGGATATACGGAGTATTGAAGAAAAGCTAAAAGATGAACGAGTATTCAAGAAGATAAAAAATAGGGATTGACGTTGCATTTCAATTTTTGAAGATTATGGTTATCAGGGAAGCAAGTAAACGGAAGAGATTTTAACAAGCTGGATATGCAAGACAAGAACTATTGGCGTAGAAATGGCGTTTACATTTAACTATTTAAATGCTAAAATGGTGGGACCTAGATGCCAATCTAGTAGCACACTTAAAGTTCATGGGTAATTTGTAAACTGCATCCGGCAGCAATTTCTCTGATTGAGAGGTTGTGAGGAGCATAGAACCACATCTCACTTGTTGTTGTTTTCAGGTCTACCCTGACCCGGAGTGGTAGCACCTGTTAGGGTTCCAGCTATGGGCAAATATTTAACCCTTAAACTGGGGTCAAAACACTGTGAAAGTATAAAAACACACTTTTATAGAAATACATAGATAAAAATACTACTATAGAAAAATATACATCTTTGAAAGAAAAATATTACCAACAATACATTATTGAAGAAAAACTATTACCATAATACATTTTTGAATGAAATAAAATATTTTCAGCAAAACATTTGAATACAAAACTAGAAGAAAGTTTTAGTTTTTTCAAATTAAATAAATAAAAACAAAAAATATTCATTAAAATCTGACTAAATCAACCTTTTCACTATAACCGAATTAAAAAAATAACTTAAAGCTCCACCTTTTTGGCATTAAATGACCCACAGAGGTTGATATGCCGTTAAAAAAAAAGCAATGTCAATCTCAAACTCATATGTAATTTTTTCAGATATTAGAATCCTCGTTTTTTTGCTAAATGATAATTTTACAGATACATTTTTTTAATCGTATCACCCCGAGCAAGGGGGTAATGCCACTGATGTGCAGGGGGCTACATAAGTGTAAAAAGGTTAATTAGAAGAGAGTGAAGAGGAAGACAAACCAGTTAGAAAGGAGCAAGAGAAGGATGGGAATACAAGTGTGATGACAGTTGCAAAGGCAGAGAGAAAGGAAAGGATATACGGGGTGGTGAAAGAACTAGAATCAAGTGGTTAATAGATGAGTATTGACATTGCATTTAAATTCCTGAAGGTTGTAGCCGCCAGGAAAGCAAGAATATGGAAGCGAGTTCCACAGGTGGGAAGTGCGAGAGAAGAAGCTGCAGGAGTAGAATTGTCGTCTGAATTTGGTTAATCTAACAGTGAATGGGTGGGACCCAGTTGCCAATGCATATATATACACACTCCACAACCCAAACCTTCAGGTCTATTTTTTCTGTTTGACTTTGTATTAAATGAAATGAAACGTATAAATATCTAGATAGTCAGAACCTTCCTCTGAAGTCTTTTGGGCGTTTGAAACTGAACATAGTAAATATCAAGAGAAGTTATGTCTTTCTTAAGGTTTTTGGGCCTTAGTCAGAATTTGAATGTTGGGTTTTCCATGGAAGCACGTGGGCAGGGTGTCATCATTGGGAAATCTGGCGCGACGAAGTATTCATATTCCATGTCATTTTGCAAAAATAAGCTGGGGTTTAGTAAATAAATTTCTATGGGGAATGTTCTTACATGCATCGTGTAAAGGAATCTATTCCGGCTTTTTGCTAATGTCAACTTTGACCTTCAAAGATTTAAGTGCAATGACAATCGTTATCGTCTGTTTTCTTAATTCCTGTTTTTTTTATTGTTATCTCTCCCGAATAAAGTTTTCTTTTTCTCAGATTCTCTTGCACTCAGTAACCTCCACCGAGGCTCAGTGGCTTTCTTGCCATACTTCTGGTGAAATGATTTAAAAAACGCGTATACAAGCAATGGAAAAAAATTTAATCATGAAATTTAGAGCAATATTTTATTTTTCGGGCTGACTATAATATTTTCTTTCTTTGAGTGGGGCATCGTTTTTTCTTTTGACATGAAACTGTTTTAAAACAGATAGTCATTCGTCTCCACCTACTCGTCTCTTAAATGAGTCATTCATGAAAAAATAGTCTTTCATCAACGGGAAAAAGGAATCTTCTCTGTCGAAATGCGTTTGCAAAGAACACTGAAAGTGTTTTGTATTAATACAGTAAAAAGAGAAATGGAAAAGCAAACAACAAAAAGAAGCGATAGTTAGTTCACGAACAATATTTTGTTTTTAGATGCGCCTCTCAACTCTTTACATGAATCTAAGCAAACAGACACAAACGCTCGTATGATTCGCACTCACGCGTGTCTCCCGTATGCGTTCGCATTTGATTGAATTTACCTGCTCTTTTCGGACTGACAGATACGTAGGTCAAATTTGAACACCTTACTTTATAAACCTACTAGCAGTATAGCCCGGCGTTGCTCGGGTGTAATGAAAGGTTTAAAACTAATCCATGGTCCTGGAGCTCAGACTCTTTGGACGTTGGCACGAAAGACTAAAAAGCAATAGCTGTTTCCAGTTAAAGCGAAACCGTAGACTGAAAGAAAAATGAATGGATGTAAGTCAAATTTTGATTTTCTAGTATCGATATCAAATAAGTTCTTTTTATCGTAAACTGGATTTTGAAGGCTAAATATGTCCTCTGAGTAAATGGTATCATGGCTGAGACTAAGAACTACAATCATACCTACTTAGTGCCAAACCGAAAGCAAAAACTAAATAAAAGGGCTGAAAACAATACAGACATACAGGCTGATAAACAGACACACACACAAACATCTTGCCTTTTATATATATATATATATATATATATTATCGATTTTCTGCACTATTGTAAGAACTGCAACCTTGAAACTTCTGAATATCATTTCTTATGTCTTTGTCTATTAGTGTATCAAATTTGATTAAAATCGGACCACTCCTTCTATAACCCGATTTTTTCGATTATAAGATTTTCGATATTTGTCGGGGGTACCTCAACACAAAACCTAGCTAAGAACACTCGCAGATGCTTATCGTACAACTGTGTAAATTTTCAAGAAAATCAGTTCAGCCGTTTCGGAGTCTATAGGTAACGGACACACACACACACACACACACACACACACACACACACACACACACACACACACACACACACACACAAACAGACAAATTTCCATTTATAAATAAGTTTAGATCCAGTCTTTTTTTCTAAATTAATGTTTGCATCTAAGTGAAGACAAAGCCTTACTAACAGATACATATGGCAGGAAGTTGTAGAGAACCGTGACTGCCGACGTCCTGAAGAGACACGGCATACAGCCAGGAATATTTGAGTTAAATATTCATGCCAGATATTAATTCGCTATATACGATCTATCTTTAAAACTGATGTTTATACTGAGATTTTAGATATTCATGTCTTCCATTCGTCGTTGTTTTTTAATATTGTTGCCATAACTGCGGATGTGTGTTGTGGCGCAGTTGATATCGGCTCGGAACGAGAAATCGGGGAACCGAGTTCGAATTCCAGTTGAATTCCTTGCATTCACTTACGCGCAAATACCCTTGGGAAAGGTATTAATCTATCTCTTCCCTCCAGTTATGGGTTAAATAATAGGACAGATTGGGTTCTATAGCCTTGGCTGGTAACCAGTCTACCGCAGAAAGCAATGGCAACCTACTGCGGGATAATCTTCTGCCCAGTCAGTCATGTCTCTTTGGAGACATGATCGCCCAAGCGTGTATCGCGCATGGCACTTAACTGACTGTCATAACTGTTATAGTGCTTCTGTCATGTATCCGGAGACTGTTATCCGGAGACTGTTAATAAAAACAAAGAAAAATCTGCAAGGTTATTGGTTCTGACACGGCATATCGACTTCATTCGCGTTTCCACCGCCTTAATGTAGCTTCCCTGTGCCTTTTCTATAAATATTTTCATGGTAATTATCAGTCATTTAAGTGACATACGTGAAACACGCTTGGGCGATCATGTCTCGAAAGAGACATGACTGGCTGGGCAGGAGATTATCCCGCAGTAGGTTGACATTGCTTTCTGCGGTAGACTGGTTGCCAGCCAAGGCTATAGAACCCAATCTATCCTGTTATTTAACCCATAACTGGAAGGAGGAGACGGATTAATATCTTTCCAAAGGGTATTTGCGCGTAAGTGAATGTAATGAATTCTACTGGAATTCGAACTCGGCTCCCCGATTTCTTGTTCTGAGCTGATATCCACTGCACCACAACCCACATCCGGTAATTCTAATGAGCTTTAATTGTATCATTCGTCCAGGCATTAGATATTACTGTCACATCTGTTCTGGTGCTTCCGCTATGTATTTAGAAATTCTTGATAAAAAATAAAAAAAACAAAGAAGAATTTGCAATATTGTCGGCCTTGATTCGGCACATCAGCTTCAGTTTCTTTCCAACCGTCGTAACGCAGATTATCTGTGCCATTTCTATAAATATTTCCATGGTAATTATTCTGATGAGTTTTCGTCTATATTACCTACACTTTATGAATTTAGGCGCACTACTAGATTGGTTTCATCATTTTAGAATTGAAATGGCTGGATGCAACCGTAGGTTCTATGTTAAGGGTTTCTTCTATCGTACTTCTCGGATGTAAAACTGGTTCTTGCTTTCCAGTCAAATTTAATATTGAAAAAAATTAAATACAACGTTAATCGTTATCTGCTGTCTTTTTTTTTTTAAATCCTGTTCTTTTATTGTTCCCTCTGTTTTCTTTTACTCGGATTGCTTTTCATACCCAGTAGCCCCTAGCATTAGTGACTTTATTGCCTTGATCTAGGATCTACAGAGTAAAACAAATGATATTTCTCACACAGCAGATATGTGGGACACGCTGTGTGCGAAAGTGTTTTTTTTTCCCCAGGTCCATGATAATCACGTTTAGAATAAAATGAGGAACATTGTCATTAACAAATTACTGATCAGTTTCCTCGGCCAGAAACGTTTCTTTTAATTTTTAATGCGTTATTCAAGATATCCAATTGATCATTGTAGCATTGTAGAGTAACGATGTTCTAGGCGCCAGCAATTTATTATAACGGATTTCATTTGAATCTCACCTAACAAGAACAAGATTTTGTCCATCTCGAGCAGATTCTATTTAGGTGGAGTTTCAGGCTGGTTCGGAACTCGTCATTCGGTTGAAAAATTCATTTTTCATCGCCTGAATTGCTTTTCTAAAGCAGAGAGAGAAAGAGAGAGAGAGAGAGAAAGAGAGAGAAAGAGAGAGTAGGGGAGGAGAGAGGCAAAGACACAGATAAAGATAGATAGAGGGAGAAATGAAGAGAAGGAAAGATAGAGACAGAAGGAGATAAAGGGAGAGGGATAAAGAGAGAAAGAAGGGGAAATATAGAGGGAAAGGAACAGAAAGAGATAGAGAGAGATAGAGAAATAGAGGAAGAGAGAGAAAGATATAGATGGAGAGAGAGACAGAGAGAAGGAGAAGGAGAGAGATAGAGAGAGTGAATTAGAGATAGATATATAGGTAGATAGAGATAGGAAGAGAGAGAGAGAGAAATCGAGAGGGAAAGAGAGAAAGAAAGAGAGATAAACAGAGACAGAGAGATTGAGGAAAAGAAGAAGGGAGAAAAAAGAAAGAGATAGAGATAGATAGATAGATAGATAGATAGAGAGAGAGAGAGAGAAAAAGAGAGAGAGAGAGTAAAAGAGAGAGTAAAATAGAGAAAGAAAAAATAAAGATATGTTTAAACGCTGATTGATATTCTTTTTTTTTTTTGTAATTTATGTGGAACCGATTTTTCTTCTTTCTGTATTTCTCGTAAGGCCTGTAAATGTGTTCCTATTCGTTTTTTATGGGCTGTGTCCCCTTGAGCCTGCGGACGAGCATGGCCCTTCACAATTCTCCATCATTTTCTATTCTAGGTGACGTATGCATTTTCACAAACTCCATGTGTCCTACTGTCTATTCACACAGACCATCATCAAAATTACGAACATTTTCGAAACTGGAAAAATAAAAAAAGTGAAATTGACCCGGGAAACCGTTGCGCTCACTTTCGCACAAATTACCGTGGTAAATGCACGAATCCATTGCCTATCCGCTTCACTGCAGTTATCAGTTAATATAAAACAACATACAGAACTCTCGAGACTTTGTGGGTAACCGGTCTAGGACAAAGACAATTACGATTTCAAAACCATTTACGTGTTCGCCTAGAAACTCAACCCCATAAAAAACCAACTGCAACAGTAAATTCCGTGGGGCTGTGGTTCTATATTCCACAAAAGAAGTTTAGAACGTTAGCACACAGCATACTGACAATCTATTTCCTCTTGATTTCTAATGCATTTCTATGGGAAGACCATAAACAATGCACTTATACTATACATTATATATAGTCTCTGTTACATTTGCATTAATTGGTTACCATATTTCCTTTTATTTTATTACAGAAAACTTAATGCTTTTCTATAGTAAAATAAAAGGAAATAATAATTTACTGTTCCACGAGCTGTCACCAAATGCTATTTTCTTTCAGGAAGTAAAAGATGAAGCCTTTTCACGGAATCCTTTTATCTAATAGATACAAATTTTCATGATCTTTTTAGGAAATCTGTAAGAGTTGTCTCATGCTGCCATTTTCACGGTTTAGACATTAAAGCTTTCGACTATTTGCCAAGTAAAGCAATAGGGCCTAACTTACCCTTCTATCTAACATTTAATGGCATTAGTACAAAGTGCATACTACAGAAAAGACCGGAAATGAGAAATTGAGTTGCAGATTCTTTTTCTTTCGCCGTTAATCCTAAGATTCGTCTTATTGTAGTAAAATCATTTGCTATAATTTTCTCTACTAAAATCATTAGCCAAACATATATATCTAAATATCTGATTTCCAGCATATTCCTAAAGTAAAAAGAAAGTTCCACCCAACTATTCCTCAGTAAATGCTGCTTTATGGAACGAACTCCCGAATGGTTGCTCTCTTGAATAATATAATCTTAACCATTTCAAGTGCAGGGTTAATTGCCATATATCTTCCTGGTCCTCATAATCTCTACATATTATAACCTCTTCTTCCATTCTTATCAAATACCTTAATTTTTTTATTAAGCCCATCATCACCATTCTAATAGTAATCCCCTAACTTGAGGGTCTCTCGATTCATGTATTGTCACAATTTTAATCTTAAAACTAAGCTTACAATAGATTCATTGCGTCCGCATTAATTCAAAACATTTAAAATATCTTTAGGCTAATATAATTAGTATTTCACTTTGCACTAATTCTTTTGGGAAAGGCATGGACTCACGTATCTCTCTCATACCAGTTTCTGCTTTGTTTCGCTTGGTTCAGGAAAGTACAGCGTATAGCATATTTTGGGAATAAGAGGATGTGTGGGAAGCTTAATGGATGGCGTCTCGGAATAATAAAATCCGAGATCCGTGTTCGTTACACTCAGTTACGCGCAAATGCCCCTTAGAAAGATATGAAACCATCTCCGCCCAGGTATGGGTTAAATAGTAGGATTGGTATATGGAAATCATTATTGTTCTAAAGGATTCTTCATACAGTATTCACATGCAGAAAATAATTATTCTTACAATCCAAAATATGTTAAATAGCCTACAAAGGGTCGATAAGCCGTAAAAAATTAAATCGATTAATCAATACTGGAATTCTGCCAAGTAACTATTAATATAATAAAAAATATTATGAAGTGTCTGCAATAGTAACTTGGTTATGTAAAAGTTAATTTTGATTTGATTTTATATGGAAATTGCAGTGAAAATCTGTTCTGCCCATGAAAGATAATTAGACGAGACAGGGCTGCAAATCAATACAAGTGAATACTGTTTTGACCTGAACAGATGACAGGGAATTAATAGAGAGAAAAAGGTGACGCGCATGAAGTCAGCAAATTAATTAAATATGTGAGAAATTCAGCACCACGGGCGTCTTGATGTTGTCGAAATTGCTAACAAATAACTAAACGAAAGACAAAAACAAACTACTACCTTTGTGCAAATTAACTGAAACAAAACGAATAATATCTTTCACACTTTTCCTTTCTCTCCACCATTGCAACTGTCATCACACCTGTATTCCCATCCTTCTCTTGCTTCTTTCCAACTGGTTCGTCTTCCTCTTCACTCTCTTTTAGTTAATCCCGTTACTCTTATGCAGCCCCTTGCACATCAGTGGCATTACCGCCTTGCTCGGGGTGATACGTTTAAAAAACAAAAAAAAAAAAAAAAAAACGTATACATCATCTCTTGCCATCGTTTTTTCTCTCCCGATCGCATTTTAGTTAACGTTTTAGACTGATAGATCTAATTTGCTTTTATTTTTTCTGGCTGACACAAATAACAGTTGAATGGCTGACACCAACAATATCCGCGATCTCTCTGTAAGGTTTTCTAGTTTCTTTGTGCAGCATTTCAACTTTCGCACGCTTCCTTGGAGTAACGTCCATCGCAGACAATGGTCATAGGACAACTAATCAACAATCGAGACAATTGTGTCTGCGCGTGATGAAAATCTGGTACAATCACGGATGATGCTATATATTTCAAGGCTAAAAAATTTCATCATGCACCCCGAAAATAGATTCATATTACTGCACACCACTACAAATGCCGTAATCTGAATAAAAAAATAAAAATCGATTACACTCTGTCACTCCAGTGGGTCTAAAGCTGACTGGATAGTGAAAGAAAGGAAACTGAAGCATTTTTTTTCAATTAATTTGCACAATATTCTAGTTGAATTCGTTGCATTCACTTACACGCAAATACTCTTGGGAAAGGTACTAATCCGTCTCTTCCCTCGAGTTATGGGTTAAATAAAAGGACAGAATGGGTTTTTTAGTCTTGGTCGGTAACCAGTCTACCGCAGAAAGTAATGGCAACGTACTGCGAGAAAAGTTTCTGTCCAGTCAGCTATATATCGAGAGGGACATGATCGCCCAAAGCGAGTATCACGTATGGCACTTAACTGACTTAACTCGCGTCAAGATCTCATCAATTTATAGCTGGCTAGATGTTTCTTTTCTCGCACTTCTCATTTGTGGAAATCCCTTCCCGCTCCATATGATAATTAAACAGATAATGATCACAGAATCCGACGAGGAAGGAAGATGATTGCAGAGCCAAATGATTCACAAAACAAAACAAGACTAACAAAAATTATGCAGGAAAAGTATTTCATATTTGTTATGCAAAATTAAATATCACAAAGTGTTATATCCCGGAAGGGGATAAACAGAGAAAGAATAGTGCAAGAAATAACTCTTAACACTGAGGCTATATGAATAGAGATTTATTATACCTCAGTACAGTAAACCAAATACACGTACACCAAGGAACAGTTAACAAGAATAACAATGAAGTAGGCAATATCTCTGTATAGGACGTATGCCACCGTCTTGAGAAGAAGGCTTCCGTCTAGTGACGTCTAATTCTCGTCTAAGGCCGATGGCTCTCGACTAAAGTCAATGACTCTCGTATAACCACGAACACTCTCGATCACACTAGTCCCGGTCTTTTATAACCCGGGCCATACCCATTCCTGGGTAGGACAGGATATTTCACTACAACAGAAAGTAACAGTGGATGCATTTGATGGGCAGGTCCGGCATTAGCTACCGCATTCAGTACCATATTGACCCAGTTAATGTGAGTGCCGTGCGCTAGCAATAAAATCCAATTTTACAGGGAAGGCATGAGGCGGAGATATTTTAATGTGACATTCCAGTGATCTAATAAACTGAGGCATCATATATAATTCACATATATATGCAAATCATTTTTAGATAAAGTACCTGTAAAAGGATGTACGTTGTGGTGCAGTGGATATCGACTCGGAACGAGAAATCGGGGTACGGAGTTCCAATTCTAGTTGAATTCCTTGCATTCACTTACGAAAAAATAACCCTGGGAAAGGCATTAATCCGTCTCTTCCCTCCAGTTATGGGGTAAATAATAAGATAGATTGGGTTCTATAGCCTTGGCTGCAACCAGTCTACCTCAGAAAGCAATGGCAACATACTGCAGGATAATCTACCCAGTTAGTCATGTCTCTTTCGAGACATGATCGCCCAAAGCATGTATCACGTATGACACTTGACAGACTGAATATATATATATATATATATATAGTGTACCGAGACAGCAAGTAATTTTCTAAACATATGCTGTTAAGAGACATAAGAGACAATGAATGTCTATTATGTTTAATCATGAGCTGTTCTAAACGTCGTATTTTTGCTTTAATTTCACTTGAAAATAAAAACAAAAATTCTCCAACATTTGGATAATTATTTATTGATTTTCTTCTTAGCTTTCGGCTCACATGAGCCATCTTCAGAGAGGTTGTTTAAACTGAAATATTATAACATCCACCATCACCGAACTAAGTTTATTAATTTTGGTAACTATTGCCGTAGCCAAGCGGAGTTTTATGTCAACACAAAACAAAATCGTCGGTGATGGTGGATGTTATAATATTTCAGTTTAAACAACCTCTCTGAAGATGGCAATATCAATCGTTTTACATAGCAGAAAATGTTGGACAATCCTCTCACAGACGATGAAGAAGTTTGGGGCGATAGACATATGGTTGTCAGTCAGTTAAGTGCCATACGTGATACACGCTTTGGCGATCGTGTCTCGAAAGAGACATGACTGACTGGGCAGAAGGTTATGCCGCAGTAGTTTGCCATTGCTTTCTGCGATAGACTGGTTGCTGACCAAGGCTATACAACCCAATCTGTCCTATTATTTAATCCATAACTGGAGGAAAAAGACGGATTAATACCTTTCCCAAGGGTATTTGCGCGTAAGTGAATGCAAGGAATATCAACTGGAATTCGAACTTGTCTCTCCGATTTCTCGTTCCTAGCCGACATCCACTGCGCCACAACGCACATCCATGTTGTTGTACAGAAGGAAAATGAAAACAAAAACGACACTTACACATAGATTCACAAAATGACAGCCGAAATTTCAAAAACACATAGCGAGAAAAGATGGCTTAGAAAATTCGACACTAACTGGACATATTGTAAGTGTGAGGGACAGAGGAAAGTATGGAATAACCAATTTTAGTGACTTATGTAAATTGTTTGCAGAACAAGGATTCGAAGAGATATAAGAAAGGTAAACCTTACTAGAAATACAAAAATCAAGAAGTTGTGGAGAGCCATGGTCACTCACATCATGAGGGGTCACGGTACATAGAAGAGATGCTTTAAATATGAACTGGTAGACACACAAACAGTAATTGTGAGGAAAATATTTTTATTAAAATTTGTCCCGATTTAAAAAATATGAGGGTATGTCGGATTGTAGAACTTGCACCTGCGTCGTGCGCCAATAATAGCTATTGATTTATAAATTGATTATCATGGGATAACGTTTATTAGTGATCCTCTTTTAAACTGAAGGAACAGAGAATTCGGTTATTCGTTTCTTTAAAAGCGAATTGATCAATTTTGAATATTTATTACCGGCTGTATTGGAACGAAAGATTCCAAATATGAATTTGAATGTTTAATATCTGACTGGAATCATAGCTTCACAAACGACTGAGAAGTGATATCAGATTCATTTTGTTTAAATGATGTTCCTTTTAATCAGAGACAAAAAAAAGTCACATACACACACACACATACACACACACATGCACACACACACACACACACGCGCGCACACACACAAATGATTTCGTTAAATATAAATTGTTCTTTTGCTCTGCTGGCTAGGATTAATTGGAATACGCTGACTGTGTCCCCTGCAGAGGAGTGAGATCTTCCCTAAAAGAAGCCACATTTTCGGGGAGATACTTGCACACTTGCCGTAAACTTGCCTCGGCAACGAGGCTTGTTTACAGATCTAGCGATTGGTCTTGAGCAAGCACTCTTGTTCCGAACAGAGAGAGACCCAAGCGTGGCTCCGCCGAAGGGCAGAGTCTCATTTGGGTCGATAATACAAGAGCCCGACCCAGCCTTAATCTGAGTCTGCGGGATATTTTTGGCCGAGCTTAAGGATTCAGAGTTCCCTCATAAATCCACCTTGTGTTACACCTGCCTTAGAGGGAAGGCGGCAAATACCCTTGCACGCTTACCGTATAATCGTAACTAATGCCTGTATCTTGACTCCATTTTAAACCAAACCGATTCCAACCGTTGTGACCCCGGATATAAAATGGCCTTTTTTAACCTTCGTGTAAACAAGATCTATATCTAGATTTTTTTGCGTAAACTAGAATTTTACGTGAGGTTTTAAATCTCGTTTATACCGGATCAGTATCTACCTATTTTTACTGTTGTGCAATGGGATCTATATTTTGTTTTTTAACTCTCGAGTAAACCATATCTGTACCTGACTTTTTGACTCTCATACATACATGATCTACATCTTTCATTTTGAAACTCGTGTATTTATATCTAATTATTTGAATCTAGTCGAAACTGAATCTATATTTAATTATTTTTTTAAAAATCTCGTGTAAACCGGATCTGTATCATACAGTATGAATCTAGTATAAGACAAACCTTCCTGACAATTTGGTTAACACAACAGTGAAAAAGATAGATATTTGCCCGGTTTAAACCCGAGTCTATAATTAACCACGAGGTAGGTAACACCCTATAGAGGGATCGTACCCAGCTGTAACGATAAAGCCCAAATAATATGACGAAAAACGATAAAGCCCAAATAATATGAAGAAATAGTGGCATCAAAGACATGAAAAGTGCCTCGAAATTAATAGTAAATACGCCGCCTTTGTCTATACTTAAAATATTTAGAATAAGAAAATGGAAAATACTTTATAAAAGTATATATATATATATATATATATATATATATATATCGCGTAACCATACAAAAAATACCTCTTAGGTTCATACAACCATGGATGAAAACGTTATAATTTCTTGTAATTTTTAAAATTGCGCGTTCAAAAATTTCCTGTCACGTGAGCGTTACAAAAAAATAAAAAAAAAATAAACAAAAACAAAAAAACAAAAAAACAAAAAAAAACAGTTACATAAGCAAATTGGAAAACATTCAAAAGTTCTACAATATAATTGTATTGAACACTTTTTAATACAAATGTGCACTGGTCTACTTTTATTATGCCCCAAAACTAAGTAATTAAACAAACAATCAATCAATCAATACACACACACACACACACACACACACACACACACACACACACACACATATATATATATATATATATATATATATAAGATTAATGTAGTGAATTTTATGACTTAATAAAGCAGAGTCATGTCGATTTCCAAGATTCGTGAAGGCGACATTATGGTGGTCTCACTCACCAGAGTTTATTTTTGTCGGATCCCGGTTTTATTCTTATTTATATGGAGCTTGTAATAATTTAGTATTTTGGTATGTCTGCGGTTCTACAGATGGTTAATTGCTTTTGATTGTTTTGTTTGTATTATTTGCTGGTGGTTGATTTTCTTATTATTGTTTTTTATTGTGTTGAATAATGACAACTGACAAACTTCTGAACCTTAATCCTATTAACGCTCAATCTTCATCTCGATATCGAGCACTTTACGACAATAATCCTGCTTGCCAAAATATCTTTTTATCAGTAAACCGCCGAGAAAACAGCAATCTTGGTACTAAGCATCATCACAACTCAACACTGTTATATATACACATTCTCAAATGCCTATAATAGATAACAGAAGCGATTGGTTATCCCAATGGCTTTCCATACTTAATACTTCTCGCCCCCACTCTCGTTTGGTCATGTGAGGCGCCACAAGCTGTAGTGCGATTTTCGCTTCCAGCACGCACGTGTTCGCCAATCCTCCACACAAACAAAATAGTCGACTACTACTATCGTAGTCACAAACTGCCCGTTACAACCAACACTATTGTCATCTTTGATAATGGCTGATGTAAGCCGAAAGCTCAGAAAAGATTAAATAAAAACATGTATTAATACTGTGATTTTCTTTCCTCTTTCAATGATAATGATATTGAGCTTATCATACGATATGAAATAAATTACATAAAATAAATCGACAAAACTCGTATATACTATTTAATGAAACATGCATCAATGAAAAAATGCTGCCTAAGTACACACACACACACACACACAATATATATATATATATATATATATATATATATATATATATATATATACTTATGGTAATCAGGGAGACTTGTACTGATGAATAGATAAATGTCTTAAAAAGAGAGAAGGATGGAAATGAAGAGGAGCAGATAGATGAAACACACTTTAATAAGTGTGTGCGTGATGACACTTCTTGGCTTTTATAAATATATCGAGAAAATGATTTCAGACATGCTAGACAGCCAAAAGCCAAAATGCTAAGAGTTATTTATTCATTTTTTATTTAAGTTCTTAAAATCCGAATTAAACTTAAAAGAGTTATGCAAGGAAAATGACAGTAAATAGTGATTATAACGATTTTCTGTCTTCATAATTGGCCTTCTTAAAAACTTTCCCCAATTTTGATTATTTCGTTAAATTTATTTTTTGCTGTTAATGTTGTTTCGATCTTTCTTGGCTGTGAGCGTGGAAGACCTTTCATAGACTTTCAAAGTATCTCTTTCTTTCTCTAGACATTTTATATGCATTTAGACAACATAAATCTTCCACACCAAACAAATATATATATATATATATATATATATATATAGTGAAAATGGAGTATTGAAAGAATTTGGCAAATACAAAGATGTTCACGCGATTTCCACTAACGCGCGTAAGAAATGGAATGAACTTTTTTTTTAAAACAATACAAGATAAAATACCATGCTACAGTCAAAACACATAAAAAAACGACAGAGAAGATATCACACATTTGAAAATGACTGGAGAAGTTGCTGAAATCGATTGAGAAGAAAGAATGGTTGCTGCCGAAGTATATATATATATATACAGTAATTACGGATTCTACATTTCAAACGTGAGGTATCGTTAGACGCGACGATACCTCACGGTTGAAACCCGGGTAGCTTCGTGTAGAATCCTTAATTAATGTGTGTATACTTTCGCTCCTCGTTTGTCTTATTGAATATTGTATTGAGGATTGTTTAATACCTTTGGGAGCGGTTGTTTACTGTCTTCCTCTGCATTATTTTCGTATATATATATTTTCTTTTCATCGTATCACCCCGAGCAAGAGGGTAATGCTACATAAGAGTAACAAGATTAAGTAGAAGAGAGTGAAGAGAAAGACGAACCAGTTAGAAAGGAGCAAGAGAACGATGGGAATACAGGTGTGATTACAGTTGCAAAGGTGAAGAGAAATGAAAGGATATATTGGATGGGGAAAGAGCTAGAGTCAAGTGGTTAAAAGATGAGTATTGACATTGCATTTAAATTCCTGGAGATTGGAGCCGTCAGGAAAGCAAGAATATGGGAGCGAGTTCCATAGGCGGGAAGTGCGAGAAAAGAAGCTGCAGGAGTAAAATTGTCGTCTGCATTTGGTTGATCGAAATGTGAATTGGCGAGACTCAGTTGCCAGTCTGGTTGCATGAATAAACACTTGTTGCAGAGGCACTAGTGACTTAAGTTCGTTGGAGCAGAAGCCATGAAAGTATTTATAGAACAGACAAAGGGAAGCCACATCCCATCGGTGGAAAAGTGGCTGAAGTCGAGCCGCCAAGTCGGTACCTATTACATTACTGATTCTCCTTTGGAGCCTGGCAAGAACACTGAGATGAACAGCAGGGGCGCCTAACCATATATGGCAGCAGTATTTCCTGAACGGACGAATGCTTGATTTGTATATATGCAGGATGAATTCACGCGGAAAAAAACATCCTGGCCCGACATAGTGACCCAACCTTCTTAACAGTGGATTTAGCTATTGACTCAATATAGTGGTTCCACTTGAGAGGGTAGGCTCATTCAATAAATAAGGTGAATTTTTCGGTATAAAGACTTCTAATAAAGATAGAAGCTTACTTTTTTTTTTTAATTTCTTTACTTCTTTTTCAAAGAGATTTAATTTTTTTAACGATTGAAAAAAAAAACAGTTTTGGAGATTAACAAGACCAAGAAGCATGCTCCAGGATTAAACAGAGGTCAGTTATCAAGGTTTTGGTTGCTGAAGGGTGCAAACCAGTTGAAATTCATAGGCGAATGTCAACTGTGTATGGTGCCAAATGTTTCAGCCAAAAAACGTCTACAAGTGAGCTAAATTGTTTAAAGAAGGATGGAGCAGTATTGAGGATGAAGACAGGTCTGGGAGGCCTACAGAAGTGAGGTCTCCTGAGGTGATCGAATAAGTAAATGACCTGACAGAAGGGTAACAGTGGATGACATTGCATGGATTTTGAGCCTATCTGTTGGGACAGCACACAAAATCGTCCATGATGGCCTCGCTTACTGGAAGGTCAGCTCGCACAGCAGCCCAAACGGTGTAGACCTTCAACGAGCTGGGCTGGGAACTGCCTCCTCATCCCCCTTACAGCCCAGACCTTGCCCCTTCAGACTTTCACCTGTTTGGTCCCTTGAAAGCGTTCATGTGAGGCACGAAATTTTAAAGTGACGATGAAGTCAAAAGTGCTCTGAGTGATTGGCTGAGACATCAGTCCAAAGATTTTTACGCTGAAGGAATACAGAAGCTTGTATAAAGATGGGAAAGTGTGTGACACTGCTGGGAGATTACGTTGAAAAATAAAAAGTAAGCTTTTATCTGCATTAGAATTCCTTATACCGAAAAATTCACCTTATTTATTGAATGACCCTCGTATATATATATATATATATATATATATATATATACGGGTACGTGCTGAAGAAAAATATATATTTATTAAGATATACTTAATAGCTCTCTTGTATTGAATGATGCGCGTTGTGGTGCAGTGGATATCGGCTCGAAACAAGAAATCGGGGAGCCGAGTTCGAATTACAGTTGAATTCCTGGCATTCACTTACGTGCAAATAACCTTGGGAAAGATAATAATCCGTCTCTTTCCTCCAGGTATGGGTTAAATAACAGGACAGATTGAGTTCTAAAGCGTTGGTTGGCAACCAGACTACCGCAGAATGTAATGGCCACCTGCGGGATAATCTTCTGCCAAATCAGACGTGTCTCTTTCGACACATGATCACCTTAACGTGTATCACGTTTGGCATTTAACTGACTGAATGTATTAAAGTGAGCACTACAACACTGCACTATACCAAATATCATAACTATATATATATATTTATTATAAATTATAGTTTAGAACATGTATATTTATTTTTAATAAAAAAATTGTACATGTTCTAAACTATAATGTATAACAAATATTCACAGTTTTATATCAGATATCTAGCACTGTTTTAAATTAATGTTTTGAACGTTGTAAATTTTTCAACGTTCCTTATTCACTCGGATATATATATATATATATTGTTTTTACAATATTTTATAAAAGCATAATATCACTAAACAAAAATTTTCCTGTTTCGGAACAGAACTATTCCACTTCAGGTGAGATGCTAAAATATTTAAAAAAAAAATTAACATTGTAATAACAAAATGACAATATTAAACTCTGCTTTGTATCGAGCACTCTTTATAAAAGTAAATGCTTGAACACTGAATTTTAATGTACGTGTTCTTTCATTTGTTTGCAATATATATATATATATATATATATATATATATATATATATATGTGTGTGTGTGTTGTGTGTGTGTGCTACGGATATTTTGCTAGAGGGTTATTTTGTTAGATTTATAGCGGAATGTCTTGATTTTCGGAGACAGTGCAATTATAGGTATACAAATTGAAGCCACAGAAATCAAAACTGTATGGAGTTGGTTATCTGTGTATCTGTCAAAAGATCAACTGTGTGAGTATAGAACATAAAACTGCCCGATTGCATGGTTTGGCAAAAAAGATTTTAGCGAAATTCAACGTGATTTCGTTTCGCATGTCATTGAAATTAACGACATTCTCTCTACTATAATAAAGACAATTGTGTATTTATTTGATTATAAATGTACTTCCCGCCTAAAAGTTCAAGGAAAGGCAGAAAATAGGGAGGCAGGGTCGGTTCATTCTCTTTACTACCAGTTATTAAACTTTACTTCCAGTTATGAAAGCTCTTGCCACGTGTTTACTCTTATGTCGTTGACGAATATATATATGTATATATATATATATATATATGTCCGTTATTTTTAAGTTACAATTAATATATATATATAATTGTATATATATATATATATATATATATATATATATATATATATATATATATATATATGTCTCTCCGTTATGTTTAAGTTACAATTCTCTTTCCTTTTTTGCGAACCCAGACGATGCCAATTTTTTCTTTTCTTGTTTATTTGATTTGATTTTGTTTTATCTTTTTCTTTTTCTTTTTTAATTTTTTAATTTCTTTGCAAATCTATTTAAAAAGGAAAATTAGACTGATTTTTCTCCAGTTTCTGAAAGGATTTTTCTGCTGTTGAGGTGATGTGTTATTCCCCGTGGGGATTTTCATATCGAAATGATCATTCAACATCATTGAATTAATCCTATTTTAATTTATATATATATATATATATATATATATATATATATATATATATATATATATATATATATATTAGGCGAGTGGATGTGTCCAGCCACACTGATGAGCTGTGATACAACGAAACAGGCTTGTATGTGGATGACTAATATATTACGCTCTCATTACGATTGAAATCTCTGGAGAAGAAAATTTTAAAAACAGTTTCCACCTCAGCTATATGCGTGACTCTTCAGAAATGAATTGAGTTCTCTCGGGAACTGGCGTGCGTAAACACTGCTGATATACAACACGTTAAAATTTCCCTTCTCCGATACCATGCGTCGATGGCTTAGGAAGTAGAGACTCCGATTGTCACCAAATGAGTCGAGTTTCGATTCCGGCCAGAGGCGAGTGAATGTGTCTACCCAAACTGATGAGCTGTAATGCAGCGAAACAGGCTTGTATGTGGATGACTAATATGTATGTATATTTTAAAACATGTACAAACTTTTTTTTATAGATATCCACTACAAATTGAACATTTTGTTTCGACATTGGACTTACAATGTCTCATCAGACCTCTTTTCTTATATTTGGAAAGTTGTGTGTGGGATGTTGGTGGGGGTTAGTGATAAGGGAATAAGTCTTGTAAATTGTCCGTTAGAATTTTGAAGAAAGTGGGGTGGGTAGGGGATATAGTTGATTAATGAAAGCGTCTGGAATTTTTTAGACAGATTTAACATTAGAAAATGGTTTGTGTTTTATGGCGGCCTGGCTAGACTTTATTCTTTGGGTTTATTAGAGGAGGCGAGTAAGGAGGTGTAACCCAATCTATATAAACCTCAATTCTAATCACTCACCATTCATTATCAAGCATATCCCATCATCAGTGAAACGCCGCATTAACACACACTCCTCAAATAAAGAAATATTGCATAAACACAAAATAATTTACAATAAAATTCTTAAAGAGAGTGGATATCAATCATCCAATATTAACTTTGTGGAAAAATTCAAGATCTCAAAAAGAAAAAAATAGGAACAGGAAAATCATATTGTATAACCCCCCTTTTAATCAATTAGTTAACTTTAAACTGGGACATAAATTTCTTAAACTAATAGATAAGCATTTTCCCAAAAATAACCCCCTAAACAAAATATTCCATAGGAATACAATAAAACTAAGCTATAGCTGCTCCAGAAATCTAGAAAAATAATTAAAGTACATAACAGTAAAATATTAAAAGCACACAACAAAAATAACTCCAACACTAATACCAGTCTGCCCCATAATAATAGCCTTTGTAACTGTAGAAACCCAAACCAATGCCCCATTCCTAATAAATGTTTAACGAAATCCTTAATAAATATGTGTTCGATTTCATCCATGGAGAACCACAAAGATGAAAAAATGTATATCAGAAACACCATGAATGTATTTAAAAGGCGCTTTTACGATCACCTCTCATCCTTCAATAACAAAGAAAAACAAAACATGACGTCTCTTTCCAAATACTTTTGGAAGTTAAAAAATGAAAATAAAACACCTAAAGTTAAATGGAAAATCCGCAAACAAGCAAGAATAGCTAACTATGTTTCCTTTGTCTTCAAGAAAAAATTGAAATCATTAAATACATGAATAGCGACAAACTTTTAATCCAGAGGCATGAAACCACAGTAAACTGCAAACAAATTAAATAACTAACCTTACAATCATGCTAAAAAACACTGCAAAAGCCAAAACTAGGATCCCCTAGAGACGATAAACCTTTATAGTACTAACTACACTTTTACATCAAATTTTACCTATTACACACCACAAACTATAATCTAATTTAAAGTTTTATAGAAAAAAGTGATTTCCTAAATTCAAAATTAAGGTTAAATATACAAAATTAGATTAATTATAAAAACTGTGCTTAAATACAAAAATATTCTATAGTTGTACAAATAAACATTAAGAATAGGTTCAATCCAATACCTTCCTATCCTTTACACCTCCTTACTCGTTCCCCTCTAATAAGCCCAAAGAATAAAGTCTAGTCAGGAGGCCATAAAACCAATACACCATTTTCTAATGTTAAATCTGTCTACAAAATTCCAGACACTTTCATTAATCAACTATATACCCTACCCACTTCACTTTCTTCAAAATTCTAACGGAAAATTTACAAGACTTACTCCATTATCGCTAACCCCCACCAACATCTCACACACCTCGCCAAATATAAGAAAAGAGGCTTTCCATTCCTTTTAACACCACCTGATGAGACATTGTAAGTCTAATATCAAAACAAAATGTACAATTTGTAGTGGATATCTATAAAAAATTTGTACATGTTTTAAAATATAATTTATAATAAATATTCACAGCTCTATATTATATATCTAGCACTGTTTTAAATTAATGTTTTGGACGTTGTAAATTTTTTCTCGTTCCTTATTCAATCGGATATATATATATATATATATATATATATATATATTCCATTTTTAAACGAGTTATTCAGCTACCCAGGCATCCACTATGAGTAGTGTTCTCAGGCGACCTTCAATAACTATTATTATTAACAAGTTAATGAAGGTCGCCTGCGGACACCACTTATGGTGGAGGCCTGGGTATCAGAATAACTCGTTTAAAAATGGAAAATATTCAAAAGTTCTACAATATAATTGTATCGAACACTTTTTAATACAAATGTGTACCAGTCTAACCCTATTAAGACAAAAAACTAAGTATTAAACAATCAATCAATCAATCAATATATATATATATATATATATATATATATATATATATATATATATATATATCCTTTCTCTTTTTATAAAAACAGTTGTGTATTTATTTAAATATATATATATATATATATATATATATATATATTAACAACAAAAGCAAACTACAGATTCTCGAGGCAATATTCATTAAAACACTTAAGCCGTCAATTAATAGAATCAGCTATGGATACTTTAGTAATGTTCTAAAATGTTTGTAAAAAGAAGTTATTTCATGCTTTAACACGTGCATGACCATGACATTACAACATATAAAAAATTCCATTATAGATAATTTTCACGTTCTAATGAATGCTAGCAATTTGTCAATCGTTATATTTGAAGCAAGAAAAAAATGCACAGTAATTTTAGCAACACAGTTTTCCGGTTACATTTGTTACCTAAACTCACACCCCTGAAGATGATCTCGGAAAGAGGTTGAAAGTTCTTGGTTACCTTGAGAAATGAATGAAAATAACATCTGTCAACGTTACAGCTCATTTCTGACATCTTTTGATTGTAATACGCGAAAGATTATCCCTGAGTATGAACGGATTTTATGAAAAATAAGCAAACATAATGTTTGCAATTTATTTAATCTGACATGTTTAAAAGAAACTTTGCTGCCTAAACACACACACACACACACACACACACACACACACACACACACATATATATATATATATATATATATATATATATTTATATCCCTCCTGTCAAGCTAGGGGCTGTAAATTTACGTTTATTTTTAAAATCTTTTAATGTAAGATATTCGTTTTTATGTACATATATATATATATAAATATATACGTTGCCATCATCTAAGACAGTACATCGACATAAATATTCGCCGTCATTTTAGACGGCTCGGGCTCACTCGTATCTGCGCATTATGAAATGTGATATTCTAATGTGGCTTTGTATAGGATTCGTAATTTGACTGCAAATTTAAAATTTTTTTGCACTGAAGTGAAATTGAAGGAAAAATAAATGCAATTTTGTCATTTGATGCTCGTTTAATTCCGGAAAGGAATAAATCCCAGCACAGTTAAAAATATTTGTGCCATTTATGGAGAAGGTGCTATAGCTTAGATTTTTTTTTTAATTGTAAGGTTACAATTCCCAGTACCGTTATTTTTGATCACCACAACATAATGTTAACCGGAAGAAATTTATGTGTGTAAACCCCTCATAACAGTTATTCATTCAGAAAGATGCAAATTCTGGGTGAATGGAATAACGAATAGAGATCAAAGATGGCGATATATATGAGAAAGACAGCACATGTTCTGTCGAATATTTATGTGTGTAAGATAGGATGAGAAACAAATATGAAACGTTTATGAATCTGACATGTTTCGCTTTTATTAAATCTTCATCTGAAAATGAACTGCAGAAAAAGTGATGTAATGAATATGTGATGTATACACGTTGGTTTCCCCTCACAGTAATATAATTGGCCGATGTCAGCCATGAATAGAGACTAAGGCGAAGACGGAGATAAAATACCTTGTTAAATTCAAAATACGAAGATCAAATCAAAACTGAGGGGACATCACACCTTTGAAAATGGCTGGAGAAATAGCTGAAAGCGTTTGAGAAGAAAGACTGGTTGCTATCCAAGTGTACACACACACACACACACACACACACACACATACACACACACACACACACATATATATATATATATATATATACGGGTACGTGCTGAATGAAAAATATATATTTATTAAGATATATTACATAAGCCTACGTCTCAGCATACTGCATACGACTACGATTACGGTTACTTGCTGGATTGTCTCACCCGGTTCTTCTTCTTCTTCTTCTTCTTCTTCTTCTTCTTCTTCTTCTTCTTCTTCTTCTATGTGCTCTGTTCCTTCAGGACGTAGGCGATCATGGTTCTCCCTATCCCTTGTGGCTCTTAGTATGTTTGAGCCTGTTGCTCCTGGCAACCCCCGTTCCCTCATCCACCTCATCAGACCCTGCAAATATGTTATCCGCTGCCTTCCTCTGTCTCTCCTTCCTTCTATCTGACCAGTACATTTACCAAAACTGCTTAGCTACTTCGAATGATATATATATATATCCGTTTCCGGAACATATAAAAAAGAAAGCGAAAAAATTGTGGTATTTTCTATTTTTGTGGTACTCTTTTTTCAAGGGTTAAGCATATTTCACGTGCATTTGTCTTGTCAAGAAGTGTTTGTCTGTAAAATTTATGTATGTAAGTGTATCATGGTTGTAGTTTTTCGAATATTGATAACCAGTAGGCACCTTCTTACCGTTACTGCGAATCTTTTGTTCATCTCGGCATACCGTACGGTATATTCACAACCCTTAACCCAAGCCACATAATACAGGCTGGCAGTTAGATTTCATACGTTCGCCAGGAAAAGCGTCCTTATTTCCTTACTTTGTCTACGATTATGAAATTGAAACTGAATATGCGAGTGAAAACACGGATTATACCGAAGATGCCTGAAGAATACGAAGATAAAGTACTAGAATTCCAAAGACACGCTAGCAGTGCTAGAAAATATATAAATTAGAAAATGGAACTTTAATGCCCCCGCTGTTCATCTCGGTGTTCTTGACAGGCTCCAAAGTAGAATCAGTAATGTGATAGGTACCGACTTGGCGGCTCGACTACAGCCACTTTCCCACCGACGAGATGTGGCGTCCATTTCTCTGTTCTATAAATATTCCATGGCTTCTGTTCCAACGAGCTTGAGTCACTGGTGCCTCCGCAACAGGTGGAATACTGCTGTCATATATGGTCAGGCGTCCCAGCTGTTCATCTCAGTGTTCTCGAGGGGCTCCAAAAGAGTATCAGTAATGTGATAGGTACCGACTTGGCGGCTCGACTCCAGCCACTTTCTCGCCGACGGGATGTGGCTTCCCTCTCTCTGTTTTATAAATATTTTCATGGCTTCTACTCCGACGATCTTAAGTCATTGGTGCCTCTACCACAGAAGTTTGCTCGTGCAACCAGACTGGCAACTGGGTCTCACCCATTCACAGTTAGATCAACCAAATGCAGACGACAATTTTACTCCTTCAGCTTCTTTTCTCGCACTTCCCGCCTGTGGAACTCGCTTCCATACTCTTGCTTTCCTGACGGCTACAACCTCCAGGAATTTAAATGCAAGGTCAGTTCACTTAACCACTTGACTCTACTTCTCTCCACACTGTCCTATAGATCACCTTCGCAACTGTCATCACGCTTGTATTCCCATCCTTCTCTTGCTCATTTCTAACTGGTTCGTCCTTCTCATTTTCTTCTAATTCTTTTACTCTGATGTAGCCCCCTGCACATCAGTGGCGTTCCCGCCTTGCTCGGGGTGATATGATTAAAAAAAAAAATTTTTTTTTCCAAGAAATACCTAGTTAATTATAGCGTGCATCTTATCACTTACAGCGTCTTAGCTTGCATCAAATACAGTACTCTACATTTTATTAGCAGAGGTTTTGTGAGGATATTTGGCTTACCGACTGTATCCTGAGTAGTGTATGAACAGTCATCTTTTTAGATGTTGTTTGCTTGCATTTGTTTAACGACATATCAATTACTATGTCAGAATCTACATATTTTGATCACAATTTTATGACTTCAACTAAATATATACTATAAATATTGTTGGTAACTTTTCAAAATAATCATTTCACTCCAAGCAAAACAATACTGCCACTAGTGAATGTACAGGAAATTACATTAGAAGGGAGAGATGAGAAGGAGGAACAAGTTACAGGGGAAGTTAGAGAATGGATAAGAGAAAGATGAGAACACTGATGTGAAGAGAGTTGTATGAGAGTAAAATAGAAAGGGAGAATAACATGATAGAAAGGTTATGCGAGTTAAAGAGATAAGTGATGCAATTGACATTGCATTTAAATTCTTGGAGATTGTAAGCTGTCGGGGAAGCAAGTATACGGAAAGGAATTCCACAGGCGGGAAGTGCGAGAAAAGAAGCTGTAGAGAAGAAGTTGCGATTACATTTTATCAGTTTCACTGTAAAAAGGATGGAGCCTAGTTGCTAGTCTAGTAGCTCAAGTAAATTCATGCAGAGGGGGAACCAGTGAGCTAAGCTCATCGAAGCAGAAGCCGTGAAAGTATTTGTAGAAGAGACACAGGGAAGCCACATTACCTCGGTGAGAAAATGCTTGGAATTAAGCTACCAGGTCGGGACCATTTACACTGCAGATTTTCCGTTGGATTTTGTCAAGAACCCCGAGACGAATAGCAGGGGCACCCGCCGAGATGCGACAGCAGTATTCAATGCACGGACGGATGGTAGAACGATACATGTGCAAGATGAATTCAGACGAGAAAAAAAACTTCCTGGCCCTACACAGTGAAACGACCTTCTTAGCAGCAGATCTGTCTATTGGTTCATTCCAATTTGGTATTTTCTTTGTATAAAAAAGTATTTTTATACTTTCATAATGTTGTTTTTGCTTGAGAGTTCACTATTTGTCCAAAGATGGGACCCTAACAGGTACTACCACATCGGGTCATGATGGATCTGAGAGCAACAGCAATTAAGATGTTGTTCCACGCTCTTCACAGCCTCTAATATCCCGAGGCTTTGTTGCTGAATGTAGTTTATTGTCATATCCAAAACTATTTTTAGAATTTCTCTACACTGATTCCTTTTGCATAAACAATGATCATATATTCGATATATCGATGGTGCTTTATTGATTTGTGCTCGTAAATAATTTCACCTAATCTTGTTAATAAACAAAAGTATTGATCAAACAATCGAATTTACTTACGAAATAGAAACAAACAATAGTGGTTCGTTATCTTATTTATAAAGAGAACTTTGTGTGTGTGTGTGTGTGTGTGTGTGTGTGTGTGTGTGTGTGTATCCGTTACCTATAGACTCCAAAACGACTGAACCAATTTTCTTGAAAATTTACACAGTTGTACTATAAGCGTTTGCGAGTGTTCTTAGCTAGGTTTGGTGTCGCGGTACCCCCGATAAATATCGAACATCGATAATCGAAAAAATCGGGTTATAGAAGGAGTGGTCCGGTTTTAATCAAATTTGATATACTCATAGACAAAGACATAAGAAGCGATATTCAGAAGTATCAAGGTTGCAGTTCTTACAATAGTGCAGAAAATCGATAATATATATATATATATATATATATATATATATAAAAGGCAAGATGTTTGTGTGTGTGTCTGTTGATCTGTCTGTATGTCCTTTATACAAATCCACAATTTTTATCTGATTCTCACCAAATATTCCTTAGGTTGAGTCTGAGCTCCAGGACCATGGATTAGTTTTAAAGCTTTCATTACACCCGAGCAACACCGGGCTATACTGCTAGTAGTCTGTAAAAGCGTACTAATAATGGTTTGAAACTAAAGTAAATGAATAAAAAATACTTGTTGATTTATATTAAAATTTTTTGAGAACATTGGAAGATATTCGAAGTTTTTTGGAGAAAGGTGTCTTAGAATGTTCTTCCGTATGTCGAAATCATGAAAGTGAAGAAAAACTCACTCAAGTGAAACGTCTGACCCTTTCAACTATCGACCTTTTAGTTTGTTAATTCTTTTTGGTAAACTGCTTGTGCGTTGTGGTGCAGTGGATATCGGCTCGGAACGAGAAGTCGGGGAGTCGAGTTTGAATTCCATCTGAATTCATTGCATTCACTTACGTGCAAATACCCTTGGGAAGGTATTAATCCGTCTCTTCCTTCCAGTTATGGGTTAAATAACAGGACAGATTGGGTTCTATAGCCTTGGTCGGCAACCACTCTACCGCAGAAATCAATGGCAATCTACTGCGGGATAATATTCTGCCCAGTCAGTCATGTTTCTTTCGAGACATGATCGCCCAAGTGTGTATCACGTATGACACTTAACTGACTGAATAAAATAGTTGGAGACATGATTAAGGCTTCTACTGAGCATAAAATGAGGGATCAGTTTTATATTGTTATGAAGTCATAAACTGATCCCCCACTAATTACTACATAATAATATAATACATTTCTTTTTCCTCTTGCTATGAGTCAAATGATAGGACAAATTGAGTTCTATAGCCTTTGTCAGCAACCAGTCTACCGCAGAAAGCAATGGCAACCTACTGCGGGATAATCTTCTGTTCAGTCAGTCTTGTCTCTTTCGAGACAAGATCGCCCAAGCATGTTTCACGTATGGCACTTAACTGACTGATTGCGAGAACATAATAAATTCTGAATTCTTTTTTAATCGTTTCACTCCAACAAGGCTGTACTGCCACTGATGCGCAGGGGGCTACACAAGAGTAAAAGTTTAAGCAAGTGGAGAGCGAAGAGAAAGACGCCCCAGCTACAGCAGGTGTCAGAGAAAGGTCAAGAGAAGCCTGGAAACACAGGTGTGAAGACAGCTGCTAAGGCAGAGAGTAAGAAAAAGAAGATAGAACAAGATACACAGTGTGATGTAGAAAGAACTGGAGTCAAGTGGATAAGAGATGAGTATTGACCTTGCATTTAAATACCTGGAGATTGTAGCTGTCAGGAAAGCAAGAATATGGAAGAGTTCCACAGGCGGGAAGTGCGGGAAAAGAAGCTGTTGGAGTAGAATGGACGGCTGCATTTGGTTGATCTAACAGTAAGTGGGTGAAACCTTGTTGCCAGTCTGGTTGCATGTGTAAATTCTAGTGGCAGGGGCACCAGTGACTTAAGCATCTCACAACGCAGGGCGTTTTTTCCGACAAGCATCATAGCTTTCGTTTCTGTATGTCAACTGCTGATGCATTAAAGAACATTGTGAAAAGGGTCTATGAAGCTTATTGCTCACGCATTATAATAAATGGTGAAACTCAGAATGTTGATTTAAACATCTCGAAAGCGTTCAAATTGGTTTGGCAGACTGGTTGAAAAATTGAAAAGTTATAGATTTTTCCGACGAATTTTTGAACTGATCCAGTCTATCTTACAAAACGCGTAGCCTCATGCCGTCAAAAATGACGGCAAATTCTTTATATCGATATGCCGTCTAAAATGACGGCAGCATATATATTGATGTACGTATTATTGAGTACTTTACTTTAAAACATAAGAAAAACACCAAACCCCTGACCGCGATAGGACACACACACACACACACACACACACACACACACACACACACACACACACACACACACACACACACACACATTTCTATGTATATATATATGTGCACACAAATAAGTACACAAGGTTCTTTATTATAATAGAGATATGTTATTTATATATATATATATATATATTCTTCACTACTCGACGACATAATTATTGCAAAAAAGAAAATAATAAGGCAGTGTTAAAGAGCAAACACGCGGCAAGATTTTTCATAACTGGTAGTAAAGTTTAATAACTTGTAGTAAAGAAAATAAACTGAACCGACACTGCCTCCATGAACGTCACAGGTGGAATATATATATATATATATATATTACTCTTAAAAATGAATCGAGTTCTTTCGGGGATTCGCGTGTGTATACACTGCTTATATATACAACATGTTAAAATTTCCATTTTCTGATTTCATGTGCCTATGGCTTAGGGGGTCAGCGAATCCAACTGACATTAAATCGGTCGAGGTCGATCCCGGCTAGAAGCAAGTGGATGTGTCTAGCCATACTGATGAGCTGTGATACAACGAAACAGGCTTGTATGTGCATGTCTAATATATATATATGAGATAAAAAAATACTTGGGAAACAACAAAATATGGATTTATTGTATGGTGGCCAACATTATGTTTCGGTTGTTATAACCATCATCAGGGCTTATATTTACTATTGTGAAGTTTTGTTGTTGTTGTTGTTGTTGTTGTTACGACCTTGGAATAGATTTAGAAATGTGATAAAAATTAAAAATTTTAAGGCTGTTTGAAAGAATTGCAGTAAACTATGACGTCAATCACGAAATATTTATAACGATTTGTTATTTGAAAATATATCTAAGTTAATATAACACATAAACATCAACAAAACATAAATAATTACAGCAATATTAAAAAAAACATATAAAACTTAACAAAAAAAAATACACAAACCTATCCGCAAACTATGTAAATTTAATCTCAACGACTTTTTCAAATATCAAACTCTTATAAATAGTTCATGACTGACATAATAGTTTCCTTATTCACTCAGATATATATATATATATATATATATATATATATATATATATATCATCTGCATACAAGGCTGTATTGCTGTATCTCAGATCTTCAGTGTGGTTAGATTAACCATTCACTTCAAGTCAGAACTGAAACCCAACTGATTTGTCAGCAGTAGGAGATCCACCAACCAAGCTATTGGTGCACATGAGAGAAAGGTAGATTTCATAGCATGTAATGCTTTTACAGAATGTAAATACGTCAGCAGTCAAGAGTGTTCAATCCCATAACCAAATCAAAAGCGTTCAACATGATAACCTGAGAATACAACATAAAGCCATAAATGGTTACTGTTTATGAAATTTCCCTTTCTCCACAGCGCTCAATCGGCTTATGAGAGCATAAAAGACTCTTCTTATATTTTTGGCCTATGTTGTTTCAACAGCACGCTCCACCTTAGATGCTTTTTGTGCCTTCATCTTGAGAACAATATAAAAATCTAAATCTGGAAAGAACTGCCCTCACGTTGTGTGTGTGTGTGTGTGTGTGTGTGTGTGTGTGTGTGTGTGTGTGTGTGTGTGTGTGTGTGAGATAAAAATAAAATAAATATTTGAGAAATAACAAAATATGGATTTATTTTAGGGTAGCCAACATTATGTTTCGGTTAAATTAAACCACGCAAAAATGCTCTACTTTGACACTGGACTTTTAGCTACAATCTCAATTTTTACGATAAAATAATTTCAAATTCACCGTGACTATATTTTAACTTTATTCCACACCTCCTATAATACCACCTCTACATTTAATATAAAATATATATAAATTAATGTAACACATAAACATCAACAAAACATAAATAATTACAGCAATATTCAATAAAACATAGATACAATTTAAAAAAGAATACACAAACCTGTCAGCAAACTATTTAAATTTCATCTCAACGACTAAAGTGAGTATCACGTATGGCATTTGACTAACTGACTGACTAGGTTGGGGACAAGGTCTCAGCAATTTACAGTTAAACTGGCTAGACCGCCTGCAGTATCTCTCTCACCGGCGTGACGTGGCTTCCCTGTGGCTCTTCTATAAATACTTTCATGGCTTCTGCTCTGACGAACTTAAATCACTGGTGCCCCCTAGATGTGAATTTGCACGAGATACTAGATTGGCAACTAGGTCCCACCCTTATACAGTGAAACCGATGAAATGTAACCGCAATTTCTACTCCAACAGCTTCTTTCCCGCCTGTAGGAATTCCCTATCGCATGCTTGCTTCCCCGACGGCTACAACCTCCAGGAGTTTAAATGTAAGGTCAATAGACACCTCCTAACACACTAACTCACACCCAGTCTCTCCAACTCTCTCTCTATGTACATCCTAAGTCGTCTACCACCTTCCTTCTGACATTTCCCATACCCAATCGCTCTATGTAACCCCCTGCGCTATAGTGGCAGTGGAATACCTTGCTTGGGGTGACACTATTAACAACAACAAAAAAAGATGTAGCCGTGTTATGTCGTAAGAATAAATAACTTAACAACAGGAATAGATTAATTGTTGTATTCCGTGAAAATAGTATTTACAAAGGTTATTAGTATCCAATACAAGAATAAGGGTTAATCGTCTCAACCGTCGTAAGACGTAGTATGAGCAATGGGTACTTCCGGGTCGTCACCAGAAGTCTACGACTGACTTGTCGATCGGCTGCTCGGCACACTCTCTACCCAACATAGATGCCACCATTACTTTACATAGTAATGGAATAGTCCATTATAGCCGAATAGGCGCGGGCGTCCCAACAAGCCGTAAATTCTATGCTAAGAATTTCGTTTCACCTACTTTTCTCTTGTAAAACTCTCTTCCAACTTTCCGGCCCACTTTGATCTTCAAAAATTTAAATACAGTGTTAATCGTTATTTACTATTTTTCTGATTACTTTTTTTTTTATTGTTTTCGCTTCTTTAGAATGTTATCTGTTTTTTAATTCTCAACGCCTTGTGTTTTAGTGGTTTTGTTGACTAGCCTGGAGGTAAATTCGATAAAATATTAGATTGGTTGTAGTTTATTTTTGTTGCTGTTCACATTTTTACATTCGATCTTTATTGTAATGAGTCAGTCATTTAAGTGCCATACGTGATACACGCTTGGGCGATCATGTCTCGAAAGAGACACGACTGACTAGGCAGAAGATTATCCTGCAGTAGGTAGCCATTACTTTCTGCGGCAGACTGGTTGCCAGCCAAGGTTATAGAACCCAATCTGTCCTGTTATTTAACCCATAACTGGAGGGAAGAGACAAATTAATACTTTTCCTTGAGGGTATTTGCGCGTAAGTGAATGGAAGGAATTCAACTGGAATTCGAACTCGACTCCTCGATTTCTCGTTCCGAGTCGATATTCACAACGCACATTCTATTAGAAAAGACGTATAAACCAGTTTCTTTGCTTTTTCGTTAATCGTTATTATATTATGACTATTGTACAGTAATATATTTTTACTATTACCTATATTTTTTTATGAATTATCTCTTTGTTTTTGCATGGATTGTCTTTTAATATTTACGTTTGGAACACACTTATAGAATTTAAAAATAAACACTACACACACTACACACACTACACGAAAAATGTATGATCACAGTCTTGACATAGACAATTTAACTTTAATAAAAAGTGAACAAGACGAAGATGGACTAAAAAAAAAAAATCTAAAATCTCTGAGCTTCCTACAATTAATATACGGCCGGATAATTTCAATATATCCCAACTTTTACGTAACTGAAGTTATCATCATCGCTCGATCACCGAAGTTAAGCAACGTTGAGTCTGGTCAGTACTTAGATGGGTGACCGCTTGGGAATACTAGGTGCTGTAAACTTTTAGTAACGGATGTGTGTTGTGGTACAGTGGATATCGGCTCGCAAAGAGAAATCAGTGAGCCGAGTTCGAATTCCAGTTGAATACTCTGCATTCACTTAAGCACTGGTACCCTTGGGAAAGGTATTAATCCATCCCTTCCATCCAGTTATTGGTTAAATAACAGGGTAAGACTTGGGGAACCTGCCGTTAAAAACAAATCCCAATCAATCTTGATACTCGAAAAGAAAAAGTATTACTAGACACAAAACTTCGTACAAATGGCAACAAAGATGAGGACAATAGTCCGAATAATGTAAATACTGTAAATACTACCTCATCGCAGAAATATAGACAAATAAAGGGTGGGTTCGAAATTCGTAACACCTGAAGAAGTCCGGAGCATACAATGGCCGAAACATCGTACAAATGGCAACATAGATGAGGACAATAGTCCGAATACTGTAATCTCCTCACAAGTGACTTTAAGCAAAAGAATCGGTTTCCACGGAACGATGCTAAGAATACGATGGACGACCATCTGGGCAACGACGAGGCTTTAGAGAAAATAGAAAGAAAAAGAACACTTACACTTAATGAGGAAAGAGAGCTTGGAAAATTTGATACACACAGGAGATATTGAAAGAAAGAGAGCCAATGAAAAGCAACCAACAAGTGTAAATGGATGGTAGAACAAGGTTTTAAGAGAGATGAGGACCAAACTGGAAGCAGCGGAAATGTGATTCTACCGAAGGATGCTGCGGATATCGTGGACTGAGCATGCAAGCAACGATGAGGTGTTGGAAAGAATGGCAACAAAAAGGCAATTAACAGTGAGCATCAGGAAGAGGCAACTGAAGTTCCTGGGACATGCAATAAGGAAGGAGAGCTTGGAGAACCTGATTCTGACTGGCCAGATAGAAAGAAAGAGAGACAGGGGAAGGCAGCGGATAACATATTTGTAGGGCCTGATCAGATGGATGACAGTACGGGGGTTGCCAGGAGTAACAGGAGCAAACATACTAAGAGCCACAAGGGATAGGGAGACGTGGAGAATTATGATCGCCTACGTCCTGAAGGGCACATAGAAAAAGAAGAATTTAAAAAGACACAATTCATTAGGCGGTACAAAGAACAGGAAATCATGGAGAGTCATGATTGTAATTATCTTAAAGAAACATGGAACATGGAAAAGTATAAGTTCAGGAAAGATGACACCTGTACGCATCAAAAGTTAACGTTGTATATTGCATGCCAAGCAGTCTTTGTAACCAAAAAAAACAAAAAACAAAAAAAAGAAACAAAACAAAACAAAAAACAAAACAAAACATAAGCAAAACAAAACAAAACAAAACAAAACAAAACAAAATCAAATATGGATGATGAATCATTAATAGTAAGAGTATTAACGTTGTAATGAATTGGATAAATCCAGACGATAATCTTTTTTTTTTAAATCCTACAAATCTCTTCTTTCGAATATTTACAGATTCTTTCTTATTTCGAAAATTTCTTCGATATTTTGCTAATGGACTAGAATTTTCCCAGTAGAAATCGTTAAGAACACTGAAAAAAATATACAAAAATTCTCTATTTTTCTCTCTTTTCGATATCTGGTTGAATTTAATGATCGTTGGATCCTGAAGGAGAGGATAAAAATTGCTTTTAAAATTTGTCGAAGATTTCAAATAAGCATTCTTCAAATTAATTCGAGTTTCTATTTCTGCCTTCTTATATTTACAATTGGGTTTTACTTTTTTTAAGTTAATATTAGATTCATTTAAGAGATATTGTTAAACCAGTTTAAGTTTGTTGATATTTACGAAACAAGTAGGATCTGTCTAGTTATAACTTCCTAGAATATTCTTGATACCCAGTCATATATATATATTTCATTTGTAAACGAGTTATTACGTGACCTAGGTTTCTACCATGTGGTGTCTTCAGGAAATTTGCAAACCTAGGTCGCGTAATAACTCGTTTACAAAAAAAAAAAAAGAAAAATTCAAAAGTTCGACAATATAATTGTATTGAACAGTTTTTGATATAACTGTGTACTGGTCTAATTTTATTATGATCAAAACTAAGTAATTAAATAATTATATAGATATATATATATATTGTTTATATAGAAAAAAGAAAAACGGACATGACGAACAAGTAGGAGAGAGGGAGAGAAAAAGAGAGAGAGAGAAAGAAAGAGAGGGTGTATAGATTGGTTGATATGTTATTTTCGGTTTATCAGCTGCTAGCCGTTAGCAAGTTATTTTTTTTAATCATATCACTCCGAGCAAGGCGGTAACACCACTGACTTGCAGGGGGCTACGTAAGAGTGAAAAAATTTGAAAAGAGAAAGCTGGAAACCACATCCTAAACAGGAAACAATGGATAAGCCTCTTTACCCGTTCAATAGACGTGGGTGGAGTGTAAACCGGGCGATAATTTAGTCAATCTACTCCAATTGAAAAAAAAAAAAGAGAAAAAAAAGAAAAGAGTATTTAAAACCAAAAGGATTATTTTTCTACTAGATTGGGGGAAATAATGATTTACTGATAGAAGTCGTACTAATTAACACATATATTTGAGGAAGAGGGGGATTCATGCCTTTCCTAATGGTATTTGTGCGTAAGTTCAATTGAAATTAGAACTCGGTTCTCCTATTTTACATTCTGCATACACCAAAAGCACAACCAAGTTTACAACACCTGGTATTCCAAAGCAGTCACTCATCTAGGTACTGGCCAGACTCGTTTGTCGATCATATGAGAGAGTATAGAAAAAGAATCTCTTCTTCCTCTAATTATGGGTTAAATAGTAGGACAGATTGAGTTCTATAGCCTTGGTTGGCAGCTAGTCTACTTCGCCTAGAGGATAAAGCGATTTGTTTAGGATCAACACCTCTACCTGTAAAAATGATTACAGAATCACCGACGAGACTCTGGTCGATGGCGAGAGGTTTTCGATGGTTTATGCTCAACTGAGATCGATAGAGGGTTACGTTGTTTTGAGGGTAAACACATCAAAAACTTTTGCAAGGAGATGAAAACAAACGAAGAAAAATGTCCAGACTATAAGAACAACATACCCCACCACAACAAAAAAAATTCAAAAACAAAAACCAGTGATTGAGATTTAAATTCCGAAATGGCCAATCCTTGAAATCATATCAAAAGAAAAATACGTTGTCTGACTCGTCTCTTACAATAAAAAACGAATAAAATGTGTTTAGTAATAACGCGCATTCAGGCAGCCATAGAGAAAGAATTATACTTGCATAAGAGCAGCCATAGAAAAAGGCTTTTGAAGAAATGCTATCACATCTTGAGACGCATACAGAAATTACTTATCAAAATTTTGCTGATTAAAGTTGGTTGGAAAGCATGGAGCGGGAAGGGATTTCCAACAGTGAGAAGTGCGAGGAAAGAAACTGTTAACATATAATTTACGGATGCATCTAGCCAGCTGTAAATTGAGAAAATCTTGACACGAGTCAAGTTAAGTGCCATACGTGATACACGCTTTGGGCGACCATGTCTCGAAAGTGACATGACTGACTGGGCAGAAGATTATCCCGTAGTAAGTTGCCATTGCTTTTTGTGGTAGACTGGTTGCCAGCCAAGGCTATAGAACCCAATCTGTCTTATTATTTAACCCATAACTAGAGAGAAGAGACAGATTTATACCTTTCCCAGGAGTATTTGTGAATGCAAGGAATTCAACTGGAATTCGAACTAGGCACCCCTATTTGTCGTTCCGAATCGATATCCACTGCGCTTAAATTCAAAAAGTTTAGCAAGTATAACGAATAGCTAATCCGAAAAATTATCATGAAATTATTTATAGATAATAAACAGAAAGACGTCCTTGGAAAAGTAACTAAAACTGAGCTGCCATATGAGGACCGATAATATTTCTGATTCAGGACCATATGTGGCTGCAATATTCTAAGCATAGACGAATGGTAGACTCATAGATATATGAGAGAATCTGGAGATAAATTGTCTCGCACAACATAGTAAATCAACTTTCTTAACAGCTGACCTTAAGGTGAATTTAGTTGGAATTGCTGAAAAAAAGAAATGCAAAAGACACAAGACAGAGATAAAGAAACAAGTATTAATTCTTAAGGCAAATAACAGAGAAGAAAAGTCCTTGCAAAATTAGTTGTGTTTGCGGCTTTAGAAGTCCAACTATGAAATGATCTTTAACGTCCAAATAAATTAGACGGCTCTTAGAATGTTCAAAGTAGCCTCAAATAAGGAGAGGAAATTTCCTACTTGTTGTTCCTTGCTAGAACATTTGAAAAAAGAGGAAGATAGAAGGATTTTTTCATTGAGCCCACCAAAATCTGGTGTCCACTGATTGGTCAAGGAAAATCGTCTTAGCCAATCAAACAGGCCCATTTAGATTAAGGGTGGGTGAAAAGAGAAATTATGTGGAAGAAGTAGTAGCAACCCCCTTTTTTTATAACCTTGAACGTTTCCCTTTTTCTATTTTGGCTATCTTGTGGAGGAACAGGTTTTCTGTTCTGTTATTCTTTTTTATCGTTTTATGCCTACCTGCTATGTCTATACCACCGGCCATAATTATTAGGCAGCTCCATTTTAATATATATATATATATATATATATATATATATATATATATATTTCATACTATTTTTAAGTTGATAATTCTAAATGAAAACAGAGTGGTTATTTTACGGAAATTAACGAAGATTAACGAAACTGGTAATGAACAACCGACAATTTTAAAAGATTTGTTTGAACATTATTTTTGATCGATACTCTTATTTAAGTAGATATTCTGTTTATAATAAAACAGTATTATATATTTATTTCTATGAGACACATTTTCGTAACAAAAATTTATCGTAAATAATCAGGCCGAGAGAAATAAATATATAATACTGTTTGATTATAAACAGAATATCTACTTAAATACGAGTATCGATCAAAAATAATGTTCAAACAAATTATTTCAATGGTTATTTTGTTATTATTACTTTGCAAAATTTTACAAGGCAAGGAAGCAAAGATGAACTCGTCCGAATCGCCTTAAATTTTCTTCATTCTTTCATTGGTGAAACTGTAATATAGGTAATTATTAAATATTTATTAAATTCATTTGATGCACATGTTATTGTGCAATATTAACAAAAGAATCTTTCTATTTTCATTTACAATTATTCATTTGACAATAAATACTAAAAAATAGTATGAAATACATCATTTTTTTAAAACACTGGGGTGGTCTAATAATTATGGCCGGTAGTGTACGTTTCATAGTTTTTCTACCTCTGCACACTTCTCGTTTAGCCAATCATGTAGCTCTGTTTTATTCTAGAGTCGCTTTAGGTGTTTACCTTTATTTCCGTAACGTTAATCTCGGTTGCATATTAATGAGAGGTGAACGCTTCCACAGTCGATTCTTGGATGAGTTTCAGCGTGCCGTAGAGAAAATTAAGAAATGCAACTTTGCATTTATTAATTTTTTATTAGTTGTTATGCAGTCTATCTGTTTTTTTTTTTTAAATAGAGTCTTCTTCGTAGCTTAGAGGTCGAAGCACATCAGATCTAACGCTGGAGAAGTACGCCAGTTTAAATCCTGTCGAAGAGTGCATATTTTGGACAGCTCGATGTGGTGTAATCCTTAGCAAGCGTGTCTCGCTAGAACCTATTACAACTAAGTAGTGAATTCGATCATCACTGGGTACCCCATAGTTTCGACCTTGTGCTACACCTTTGCAACTGTCATCACACCTGTATTCCCACCCTTCTCTTGCACTTTTCCAACTGGTTCGTCTTCCTCTTCACTCTCTTCTACTTAATCTTTTTACTCTTATGTAGCCCCCTGCACATCAGTGGCATTACCGCCTTGCTCGGGGTGATACGATTAAATAAATAAATAAATAAATAAATAAAAAACCTAAATAGCACTTAGAAAATCATCTATATGGTTCGTTATATCGCCTCCCGGGTTTTTCCATTTCCATAAACGTTTTAGGTGTTTCTAAATAAGTTATTGTTTGCCAATGGAATCATTTTTCTTCACATTCGTTGCGTGATCTAAGTCTATACTTGTCGACTATTTCATTATCTTGCTCTTAATTTTTTATAATTTAGATCAACCTTGATGACAATGTTTACTTGCATTGGCTTTTGTCATTTTCGTGTTATAAAATTTATCTATTTTTTCAGTGCTTTGTGATGTTTGAGCATTTACTTTCCTTACAATTTCAGTAGAAAAACTCTCTCCGACAGTTGCTGATATTCTAAAACACGTTTTTCGTATGTTTGTCTAATATTAGTCCTACTCCTCGTTCATTTCTCCTTTCAGCTGCCAAATATAGCGATGTCAAAAAGTGCTATAGCAACTGGGAAAAGTGAAAATCTAAGAAAAAAAGTTTTGTTGAAATTATTGCGCAGATGAAAATCTGTTAATTAATTTCGATTACGCAAAATGTTTCCCTGATATCATCATTCATAATATTTGTTTGTGAATGATTATGTTACAATGAAACATTTCTCTCAGCTAAGGCTTACGGCCATGTCACGTTGAATACACCGGTTCTCGCTCAATCACCGCAGTTAAGCAACGTTGAGTCTGATCAGTACTTGCATAGGTAACCACTTGGGAATATCAGGTGCTGTAAGCATTTAGTGACGGATGTGCGTTGTGGTGAAGTGGATATCGGCTCGAAAATAGAAATCTGTGAGCCGAGTTCGAATTCCAGTTCAATACCATGCATTCACTTAAGCACTGGTACCCTCCAGTTATGGGCTAAATAACAGGGTAGGACTTAGGGACCCTGCCCTTAAAAACAAATCCCAATGAATCTTGATACTCGAAAAGAAAAACGTATTACTAGACACAAAACTTGTGTAAAAAACAATCATAAATTGTTGAAAGAAAATAAAAATGGTATTACCAGCAATAAGTAAATAAAATTTAGTTGGCAATAAATGGCCCGCACTAGGTTGATATACCATAAAACAAAACAACCAACCAACTCTCAGCTAAAACAAAGAATGCTAAGTTCTTTGGTTAATGTAAATGCTTACTATTTTTTTAATGAAACATTTTATTCATATAAATTCAGAACATGATTAATCAGTCATCAAAAAGATTTTCGATGGCGTTCTTTGAGCTTACGCTAATTTTCAGCTAAATTATGTATTACATAAAAATGTTGTCTGGCTTTCATTTGGCAAATTCGTTGAGGGATTCTTCATTGGCCAGGGAATGAGTGCTACATCGAAGGAAGTCAGTCATAGTCTGAAGATGACAAATATGGAGAAGGCATTTCATTTTAACATACTTCCTATCCGAATTTCATAATCAACTCTTTTATCAAATTTGCCAGTCGCTCTGCCTACCTACTTTTTATTAAGTCATTCAAACGATCCAATTGCTCCTTATTAGTTTGCGCAGCGAATTTGTTTAAGGAATTTAAATTAATGAATTCTCATTGATCCCTACGAAAATAAGAAAATTCCCTCAGTAGATTTCTGTTGATTTGAGAAGTTTGATGGCGCTGCTTTTAAACTGTTTTCTCTCATTCTGGATTTTGTTAATCAGACCATCTTTAATTGCTAGAAGTAACATTTGTCTATCGGGATTCAGTAGCGACAGATACATAAATCGATATAATGATAAATATAAAACTCTTAGATAGATAGATAGATAGATAGATAGATAGATAGATAGATAGATGAACAGACTGGGATAGATAGATATATAGATAGATAGATAGATAGATAGATATGAACAGACTGGGATAGATAGATAGATAGATAGATAGATAGATAGATAGATAGAAAAAGTCTTAAATAGATAGGTAGATAAATAGATAGATAGGTAGATAGATATGAAAAGTCTTAGGTAAATAGATAGTTATAAAAATGCTTAGATAGATACATAGTTATAAAAGTTTCAGATAGATATAAAATAGCTTAGATAGATAGATAGATAGATAGATAGATATGAAAAGTCTCAGATAGATAGATAAATAGATAGATATAAAAATGCTTAGGTAGATACATAGATATATATATATAAAACAGCTTAGATAGTTATAAAAAGTCTCAGATAGATCTAAAATAGCATAGCATAGCATAGATAGATAGATACATACATACATACATACATACATGGACAATCAGATAGATAGATAGATAGATAGATAGATAATGAAGAGGCAAGGATAGATAATGAAGAGGCAAGGATAGATAGATAGATAGATAGATAGATAGATAGATAGATAGATAGATAGATAGATAGATATGAAAAGTCTTAGAAAGATTGATGAGACTGGGATAGCTATCAGTCTGTTTATCGCACTAGTATAAAGATCACAATAAATTGACTGCGATTGATAAATATAGATGGATGTTGACAAATGTTAATTTCTGTAAGAACTGGGTAAAGTTAAAAGATTTTAAAAAATATTCTGCAAAATAGCGATGGAAATGTTTGCATCACCCTAACATAAAAGCTGATTTTATTTAGTAAAGTTTTGTAATATACTTGAAGCATGATGTATATTAGGTGTATGGTTAGGTCTTGAAGACTGTCTCAATGCATTTAGTAAAATAACGGAAGGTAAAGCAGAGTAGTGGAGGTACCTACAACACACTATACACCGGAACACATACATACACACACACACATACAAAATAAAGTCAAATGAATTACAAGAAGTATACGTACATAAACACGCACACATGACACAGTCACGGACACGCACACACCACGAGATAAAGCAGATAGATAAAACAACAGTAATAAAACAATCCCTCTTCAACTTTGGCAAAAGTCAAACTAACGGTCAGGTCACACATACTTAGATAAACCACATATTAAAGCAGACTGATATCATCACAACAGTAAACGGTCCCAATTATCAATCACACATATATACACCATAACCCCCCCCCCCACACACACACACAAGCACTCGCTACAATTAATGACAACAGCAGCAGCTTCCTTTATTTGACTAAACGCATTGTGACAGCCTTCAAGACCTAACCATACACCTGATTTTGTTTAATTTAGCAAACAGACAATACTATTCGTGACAATGGCGCGTATGAGTGCAGATCAAAGGACACAAAGAGGTTTAGCAAATGGTCTGATTTTTTCTTGTTTGTAAGAAGTGTCATTCGTATAAATTTTTAAATTATTTTTGCATACTTGATGCCACACTGATACTTTTTAAAAATTTACATTCGGACGAACATCGTCATCTTTCTTGTTAATATCACAAGTTTTTAACGGTTGTGTTTCCCGGTCTTCTTCAAGTATTTGGCAAGCTGGGTAAGTTTTCATGGAATCTAAAACTAAACTCGTTATATAATCTCAGTCAGTCAATTAAGTACCATACGTGATACACGCTTGGGTGATCATGGCTCGAAAGAACATGGCTGGCTAGTCAGATAATTCCCCCCCCACAACCAGTCGGTTGCCATTACTTTCTGTGATAGACTGGTTGCCAACCAAGACTAAAAAACCCAATCAGTATTGCTATTTAACCCATAGTTAGAGAGGGAAGTTACGGATTAATACATTCACCAAGGGTATTTGTGTGTGAGTGCAGCAAATTCGACTGGGATTCGAACTCGGATCCACTGCACAACAAGGCACATCCAATATATATAATCTACAAAGATGAAGTTTTCCCGTTCCGCTGTCTGTGTCTAGGGATATTTTCTCTTGCTTTATTTAATACTGTTCAGTTATTGCTCGCAATTTTTCCGCTGAGTTTAATTCCCGGTCCAGGGATTGAACTCAGGATGATACGCTTTAATCCACTACTATTACTGGTTATTTTGGAAACCTTACCTCGAATGTAAATTAAAATAACTCATTATCTCATAAATTCAGGAAGAAAGATTTTTTCTTACTTATTAAAAAATATTGCAATAATTTTAGTATCAAGATTTGTGAAAAAAACTTTTACAACGTGGAAAATCCTTATTGAATATTAAGAAATTGAAAGGTAATTTAAAACGATGGTAAAATGCATGTTACAATTTTTTAAAGAAAGTTCACTAGAATTATTGATATTTACTAAATTCAGCGTCCTGAATGGAAATCGAAATGAAAAGATCATTATTATCATTATTAGCAATGCTACAGATATCGAAAAGAACAAATTCTATGGCTTAAAAACAAACAAAAAAAATCACTAGAAATCCTGATATTTTTAAAGCTAACTTCAAGCCTCGAATCTTTAGAGTAGTTAGAAAAATACGAAAAAAGCTTTTGACAGTCATTATCTCGGATCCGGTAATAAGCTGAAATTGCAGATCTTTTTTTTTTTTTTTTTTTTAGAACGGTGGTGTTTTATACGTATTTCCTCGTAGTATCTGTCTGTTTGTCTATGCTTTGTTTTCCAATAGTAACCTCTCTCTTTTTTACAACTCCTACTCTTAACTCAAAAAAAAAAAAAAATTATTGCCGGCGAAGCCGCGCTGATCAATTTGGATAAATTTAAAGGATTCTGGTGGGGCTGTCCTTCAGCCCGCCGAATTCTCACCCTACTTTAAGGTATTAGAGGATGTGCGTTGTGGCGCAGTGGATATCGGCTCGGAATGAGAAATCGGGGAACCGAGTTCGAATTCCAGTTGAATTCTTTGCATTCACTTACGCGCAAATACCCTTGGGAAAAGTATTAATCCGTCTCTTCCCTCCAGTTATGGGTTAAATAATAGGACAGATTGGGTTCTATAGCCTTGGTCGGCAACCAGTCTACCGCAGAAAGCAATGGCAACCTACTGCGGAATAATCTTCTGCCCAGTCAGTCATGTCTCTTTCGAGACATGATCGCCCAAGCGTGTATCGCGCATGGCACTTAACTGACTGACTCTTAACTACATATTCATTCCTTACTTTATAGAGAGCTCTCATACTGTGTAGACTTTATTTGAATTGCCATAACGCTGTTTGTCTTAATCATTTGCTCTTACGCTATTTTTCACCTGACCTTTATAGGTTCCTTTTATTATAGTCGAACCCGTGGCATTTTATAGACATGGTATCTCCTGACTACATCATATATATGCCTTTCTTTTCACTGATTGTTATCAGTTCGTGATGTTTATAAACCAAGATTTATTTTATATTAACCGTTCTTTTTACCATTGATATCGTTGCTTCTCCTGTTGTTATTCTAAATTCTTTTCTTATTCTTGTGACGAAACTTTGATAGTAATTAGATGATTGGCTTGTAAGAAAGGCACATCCTGTTGTTTCTCTCTGTCTCTCGTTTTTTTTTAATATGAGGTTACTATTTATGTATCTACGCATGCGCGTTGTGAAAATAAAAACAAGAAGGCGGGAAAAGGTAGAGAAAGTGGGAGAATGAGAGATGGGATAGTGGAGGGAAAGAAACGAACAAATATAGTAGTTAAAATCTTGATATATTCACCTGCTTTCAGTCATAATTGGACTGTTGGAATTTTGAAAGAGGGTTTATGGCGGCTCCGTTATAATGACTTTCTGAGGAGCATTCAACATTCTTTTCACTCTATTTCATTAATTAAAAGCTTGATTTTTCAACCGTAAATATTTTAAAAGCTACACGATTAATTAAACAAAAACTTATTTTTAATTCACAAAAAAAGAAAGAAAAAAGAAAAAAATATTTGCTTAAAAAGTGGAGATTATTTTAAGTGTAATGACTAAAAAAAAAAACACATTTATTTTTTAAAAATACTTAATAAATTCTGTCAGTAACTCTTAACATAATTCCTCGACACTGATGATCCATTTTTGATTACTTTTTGTAAGATTTCCTTTATGTATTTGTGTAGTAAAGATTTCAGATTGTAAACATTTATTTGTAAAGATCTATCTTATAGTACGTCTATTGGACAGGTGAAGAGGCTCATCCCTTGTTTCCTGCTTAGGATGTGGTTTCCGGATTTCTCTTCTCCATTCTTTTCACTCTTTTATTTATTTATTTATTTATTTTGTTTTCTCAATTGGAGTAGATAGACTAAACTATCACCCGGTTCACACTCCACCCACGTCTATTGAACGGGTGACGAGGCTCATCTCTTGTTCACTTCTTAGGATGTGGTTTCCGGCTTTCTCTTCTCCATTCTTTTCACCCTTTTTTTTTATTTATTTTTATTTTTTTTCCTCAATTGGAGTAGATAGATTAAACGATCGCCCGGTTCACACTCCACCCACGTCTATTGAACAGGTGAAGAGGCTCATCCCTTGTTCACTTCTTAGGATGTGGTTTCCGGCTTTCTTTTCTGCATTCTTTTCACCCTTTTTTTTATTTATTTTTATTTTTTTCCTCAATTGGAGTAGATAGATTAAACTATCGCCCGGTTCACACTCCACCCACGTCTATTGAACAGATGAAGAGGCTCATCCCTTGTTTCCTGCTTAGGATGTGGTTTCCGGATTTCTCTTCTCCATTCTTTTCACTCTTTTATTTATTTATTTATTTTGTTTTCTCAATTGGAGTAGATAGACTAAACAATCGCCCGGTTCACACCCCACCCACGTCTATTGAACAGGTGAAGAGGCTCATCCCTTGTTCCCTGCTTAGGATGTGGTTTCCGGCTTTCTCTTTTCCAATCTTTTCACTCTTACGTAGCCCCCTGCGCTTCAGTGGCGTTACCGCCTTGCTCGGGGTGATATGATTAAAAAAATATATATTCATTTTCTATCGTAATGATTTCCTATATTTACGTTCGTTGTGGTGTAATGGATATCGGCTCGGAACGAGAAATCGGAGATCCGAGTTCAACTCCCAGTAAAATTCGTTGTATTCACTTACTCATAAAAACCCATAAAAAGGGTATGAATCAGTCTCTTCTCCTTCCAACTATGGGTTAAATAGCTGAACAGATTGAGTTCTATAGCCTTGGTTGGCAACTAGCCTATTGCAGAAAGTAATGGTAACTACTGCGGGAAAATTTTCAGACCAGTCAGTCGTATTTCTTTCGAGACATAATCGCTTAACGTATCACGAATAGCACTTAACTAACTATTTTTTTTATAGTAAAGGTTTCCTCTATGTAATTCTACAGTAAATAAATCTTCTATGTATATCTATTGTAAAAATTTTCGACATGTATTCTTATAGTAAAGATTTCTTGTATGTATTTCTATAATAAAGATTTCCTCTAAGTATTAATACAGTGAAAGTTTTTTGCATATCTATAGGAAAGATTTCTTGTGTGTGTACCTATAGTAAAGAGTGTGTCTATATAATTCTATAGTCAATACTTCAGCTATGTATTTCTTATAGTAAAGAGTTCTTTTATGTAATCTAAAATTATTTATAAATGGAACTTTGTCTGTGTGTGTGTGTCCGGTACCTATAGACTCCGAAACGGCTGATCCGATTTTCTTGTAAATTTACACAGTTGTAGTATAAGCGTCTGCGAGTGTTTTTAGCTAGGTTTTGTGTCGAGGTACCCCCGATAAATATTGATAATCGAAAAAATCGGGTTATAGAAGGAGTGGTCTTATTTTAATCAAATTTGATACACTCATAGACAAAGACATAAGAAACGATTTTCAGAAGTTTCAAGGTTGCAGTTCTTACAATGGTGCAGAAAATCGATTATATATATATATATATATATATATATATATATCTGAAAGGCAAGATGTTTGTGTGTGTGTCTGTTTATCTGCCTGTATGTCTGTATTTTTCAGCCCTTTTATTTTACCTTTAGCTTCGAGTTTGACTCTATGTAAGTATAATTGTAGTTCTTAGTCTCAGCCATGATGCCAGAGGACCTATTTAGTCTTCAAAATTCAGTTTACGACGAAAAAAACTGATTTGATATCGATACCAGGAAATCAAAATTTGACTTATATCCATTCATTTTTCATTCAGTTAACGGTTTCGCTTTAACTGGAATCAACTATTGCTTTTTAGTCTTTCGTGCCAACGTCCACAGAGTCTGAGCTCCAGGACCATGGATTAGTTTGAAAGCTTTAATTACACCGAGCAACGCTGGCCTATACTGCTAGTTTTATAGTATAAATATTTCCAATGTTTTCAGAAAGATCAACATGGCGAATTAAATTCTAATCGATGTAGTTGATTTCTCTTTTGCACAAATATCTTTGGGAAATGAATGAATCTGATCCGATGAACTTAGCTCACTCGTACCCCCTGTATATGAATTTCCTCAAACCACAAGATTAGCAACTAGGTCCCAGCCCTTTTACTGTGAAACCGATAAATTGTGAACACAAATCTACTCCATCAGATTCTTTTCTTGCACTTATCGCCCGTGGAAGTTCCTTCCGCATACTTGCTTTCCCGACAGCTACAATCTTCAAGAATTCAAATGTAAAGGTAATATTCATCTCCTATCTCACTAACTTACATCCTTTCATGCCTTTTTCTCCGTCCACCCCACTCTCATCAGTATTCTCTACCCTCTCATACTCTCTTCCTGACACCCCCTGTAACCTGTCACTCTTTCTCATAACGTTCCTCCTACGTAACCCCCTGCACAACAGTCGCAGTAAGATGCCTTGCTTGGGGTCACACGATTATAAAAAAAAGTGAAGACTAGTCTCTCTATCTAGGCTGTCAATCAGTCTAGGATAGAGATAACTTTCAACTAGTTCGGCGGGAAGCTGGCAAATTTACCCCATAAAAACTTACTTGCTATTGAAACCAATTCAGTAGCATGAAACACATCGAGGCTGTGGCCATATACAACATATGTATTAAGAATTACCGCCTTTCTTTTCTATAGTAAAACGTTATTAATGCCTTTACATTATATATATAACACATCACTCAATAAGTCCCGGGCCTGACATATAGATGTCAGTCACTCAGTTAAGTGCCATACATGATACACGCTTTGGGCGATCATGTTTCGAAAGAGGCATGGCTGACTGAACAGAAGATTATCCCGTAGTAGGTTTCCATTACTTTCCGTGGTAAACAGGTTGCCAGCCAAGGCTATAGAACCCAATCTGTCTTGTTATTAAACCCATGACTGGAGGGAAGAGACAGATTGATACTTTGCCTAAGGGTATTTGCGCGCAAGTGAATGCAAGGAATTCAACTGGAATTCGCACTCGGCTCGCCGATTTCTCGTCCCGAGCCGATAGCCACTGCACCACGAAACACATCCATGACATATAGATGGCACCGCCAATAAAAAAATCCCTATGACTTTTTATGAAGTACTAATCTTAAATTGGCACGTGACAAAATTTGGGCCCAATTGGATTATTAGTTTACAAATTACAGTTATTTAAGTGAAATTACTGTTGCACATTTTCAAATCAATGGAAAAATCTGAATTTCGTGTGTTGGTAAAGCATTGCTTTCTGATGGGAAAAAATAATGTTCAAGCAAAGCAACGGCTTGATAAATGTTATTCTGGCTCTGCTCCGTCGGAAACAACTGTTAAGAGGTGGTATGTTGACTTTAAAAGCGGTCGTACAGACACAAATGATGCTGAACGCTCAGGTTGCCCAAAATCGGCAGTTGTTCTGGTAAACACCCAAAAATTCCACAAACTCTTTTTGGCCGATCATAAATTGAAATTGCGTGAGATAGCAGAGGATCTGAACATATGAAAAGACAGTGTATTCACCATTTTGCATAAACATTTATCAATGAGAAAGCTGTGTTTAAAGTGGGTGCCGCGTTTGCTCACACTCGATCAAAAACAACAACGCGTCGACGATACGGAGCGTTGTTTACAACAGTTTTAACGCAACAAGAAGGAGTTTTTTGCGTAAATATGTGACAATAGAAAAAAACATGAATCCACCACTTCACTTGGTAGTCAAATCGACAGTCAACTGAGCGGACAGCAGCAGGTGAAACTGTCAAAAGCGACCAAAAACGCAAACCTCAGCAGGCAAGGTTTTGGCCATCGTATTTCGGGATGCGAAAGGTATTTTGTTCATCGATTACCTTGAGAAAAGAAGGACCATCAATAGCAAATATTATATAGCATTACTGGTGCATTTGAAGAAAGAAACTGCCAAAGACTGCCACAAGTGAAGAAGAAAAATATGATCTTTCAACAAGACAACGCGCCGTGTCACAAGGTAATCGCAACGATGGCAAAACTCGAAGCAATTCGAATTGCCTTTCGAATTGTTTCCGCATCCAACCTATTCTCTGGATCTGGCCCCCAGCGACTAATGGCTGCTTGCATACCTCAAACGAATGGCTCAGGGAAATAGATTTGGCTCCAATGAACAAGTGATATCGAAAACTGAGGCGTATTTTGAGGTCAAAGATAAATCGTTCTACAAAAAAGGTATCGAATTTTTAGAGAAGCGTTGGAATAAGTGTCTCACCCTAGAAGGAGACTACGTTGCTGAATAAAGTCGAATTTTGCCTAAAAGCTATTTTCTTAGTCAGAATTTATTGAGTAATGTGTTAATCATAGTATTCTTCTGTACATTTTACTTTAATTTCTAACCGCTAACAATCTTTTTGTTTTTAATGCATTTCGAGAAACCGGGGAGCCGAGTTCGAATTTCAGTTGAATCCATTGTATTCACTTATGCGCAAATACCCTTGGGAAAGGTATTAATCCGTCTCTTTCTTTCCAGTTATGGGTTAAATAGCAGGACAGATTGAGGTTCTATAGCCTTGGTCGGCAACCAGTCTACCGCAGAAAGCAATGGCAACCTACTGCGGGATAATCTTCTGCCCAGTCAGTCATGTCGCGAAAGAGACATGATCGCCCAAGCGTGTATCACGTATGGCGCTTAACTGACTGACTGTGGTAAAAAAAAATAAATGTATTGCCCAGCTAAGGACCAACCTCACAACCTTCAGTCAGCCAGTTAGTGACTTTAGTTTTTAATGGCGATTTCACCTTTGTTGACTTGGATGAGGTCACTTACTGAAACTCTATAAGAGCCAAAACTTTTATTCTCTCGTCCAGTCTTAAGTCTTTTTTCTTGGTGAACCTTTGACCCACATCTTAAATTCCAGTAAGGATCTTTGAAAGTAGCTGAGAATATCGTGAAAGAGAAGAAAAGAGAAAACTAAGAAGTAAAAACTAGCAGAGACTATAAGATCAAAGACTATTATATACCGTGTTTGTCGGCGTCAAGAACGTATTTTTTTTTCTGAAAGAAATCTTGAGAATTTGCTGTGCGTAGGTTAGGGTTTCTGTAGGCCTAATGTTATCCTGATTCCTGTATGTCATACAAATTTTCGAGACTTATTTCAGGAAAAAAAAACAAAAAACAAAAAAAACCCTGCACCCCTGACGCCGGCAAATACGGTAATTTAAACGATAATTTCTATAAGAAACCATTAACAATTATATGATATAAATAACCTTGTTTTATCAGTGACGATTCTAATAATTTGCGACCATTGACAATCCGACTTTTCCTTATTTTAAAAGCAGGACATCAAAATTGCTAATACTTACATTTTAGTTTAAAGTAATTTGAATTTCATCATTTTCTGTAAGCAAGCCGGTATTAAATAAGATACCTAAACCTTTCTCAGGGCCACCGAATTTAAATACAATTAGAGTTAAATTACAACAAATAAAATCTGGACTGTTAGTGAAATGTGTCAAATTTTGATGATGTCTCAATTTGCTACACAAATTCGATCTGAGATTATGAAAAACAGCGCCGGCATTTTAAACACATTCATTCATCTTCAGATCTATAATTTCCCTTTTTAGTTACTTGGCAGGAGGGTTTTTTTTAAAAACTGTTCCCATAATTCCACAGTTATTGGCACCATTATCGTTTTCATGTTCTAGTTTTTTCAGTTCTTTCGTAAGGTCAAGTTAATTGAGTCCGTTTCATTTAATTTCGATTCGACGTCTGCTGGCATTCAAATAAAGATTATACCCTAAATACAACCCACATATATTTTCCAAAAATATCTTCCACATAATAGTTTAGACGTTAGTAGCAACATTATCTTTAACTATCTAATGTCTCACCATTATGTAGGAGATATCTCTGGGAAATATATGCAGGAAGCATTTCTACCGCACACAGCTTAATTTTCTCTGTAAACAACATAACATTTTGTAATGTTATTTTATTGTAGAAATACCTTTTTTTTAAATGAGTTCCCACCAATCAATGCATTGAAGCCACTTAGATGCAAGAGATTACTGGGTACCGAAGTGTTAGGAACAGGAACATTGGTCAGTAACTAGAGCAAAGGAAGAGTAACCAGGAGATGAGCAAATAACGTCTGACATTGCGTTACAGATTGTTGTAGACGGAAAGGATGGACCCGGAAGCGGATTCCACGATTAGGAATCATAAGAAAAGAAACTGTTAAAATATAATGTACGGTTACGTTTAGCTAGTTCAACTGCAGTTTGCTGAGACCTCGTCCCCAGTCTATTCAGTTAAGTGCCATACGTGAAACACGCTTGGGCGATCATGTCTCGAAAGAGACATGACTGACTGAGCAGAAGATTATCCCGCAGTAGATTGCTATTGCTTTCTGCGGTAGACTGGTTGCCAACCAAGGCTACAGAACCCAATCTGTCCTGCTATTTAACCCATAACTGGAAAGAAGAGACGGATTAATACCTTTCCCAAGGGTATTTGCGCGTAATTGAATGCAAGGAATATCAACTGGAATTTGAACTCGGCTCCCCGATTTCTCGTTCCGAGCCAATATCCACTGCACCACAGCGCTCATCCCCAGTCTATTCAGTCAGTCAGTTAAGTGCCATACGTGATACACGCTTGGGCGATCATGTCTCGAAAGAGACATGACTGACTGGGCAGAAGATTATCCCACAGTAGGTTGCCATTGCTTTCTGCGGTAGACTGGTTGCCGACCAAGGCTATAGAACCCAATCTGTCCTGTTATTTAACCCATAACTGGAAGGAATAGACGGATTAATACCTTTCCCAAGGGTATTTGCGCGTAAGTGAATGCAATGAATTCGGCTGGAATTCGAACTCGCCCCCCCCCCCCCAATTTCTCGTTCCGAGCCGATATCCAATGCACCACAACGCACATAAATTCGAACAGTCTTGGCACCATAGCGAATAGATCAACCGAACAATTATCATGAAAGTTTTTATAGGAAAGACAAAGGGAGGCAACCTTACGGTAGTGGAAAAGTGACTGAAGCCGTGACACCAGATCGGGGCTAATATCATTAACTACGCTTGCAACATGATTTGAGGAGCTGATCATCAAAGTTTTTTGAGTTCCCATGTAAATGTACAGAATATAAAATTACTAAATGCTAAACACTTCAAATATATTTGTGTATAGATAAATTATGACAAATGTAGTGTTAGATAAAGAAACTGGACATAGAACAGGCTGTGTTATGAGTAGTTTCCCACAATACTACAAATCGATACAAAACCAAAACATTTACCTGAAAACTTGTGTCATGTTTTTAAATAGTCTTGTCAGCTCAAAACCTTCATATGATAGTCCTGCATGGTGCCTAACTAGTTCCATAGTGCCTAATTCCTTCCCTGGTGCCTAACTACTTCCATGGTTCCAGGTTGTTCCATGGTGCATAACTAGTTCCATGGTACCAAACTAGTTCCATGGTGCAAAACTAGTTCCACGGTCCCTAACTAGTTCCATGGTACCAAACTAGTTCCCTGGTGCCTAACTACTTCCATGGTGCCTAACTACTTCCACGGTCCCTAACTAGTTCTATGGTACCAAACTAGTTCCATGGTGGCTAACTACTTACATGGTGCCAAACTAATTCCATGGTGCCAAAGTACTTCCAAGGTACCAAACTAGTTCCATGGTGCCTAACTACTTCAATGGTGCCTAACTACTTCCATGGTGCCAAACTAGTTCCATGGTGCCAAACTAGTTTCATGGTACCAAACTAGTTCCATGATGCCTAACTACTTCCATGGTGCCAAACTAGTTCCACGGTGCCAAATTAGTTCCATGGGGCCTAACTATTTCCATGGTGACAAACTAGTTCCATGGTGCCAAATTAGTTCCATGGTGCCTAACTACTTCCACGGTCCCTAACTATTTCCATGGTGCCAAACAAGTTCCATGGTGCCTAACTACTTCCATGGTGCCTAACTATTGCCATGGGGTGACAAACTAGTTCCATGGTGCCGAACTAGTTCCACGGTCCCTAACTAGTTCCATGGTACGAAACTAGTTCCACGGTGCCAAACTAGTTCCATGGTGCCTAACTACTTCCATGGTGCCAAACTACTTCAATGGTGCCTAACTAGTTCCACGGTGCCAAACTAGTTCCATGGTGCCAAACTACTTCCATGGTGCCTAACTAGTTCCATGATGCCTAACTAGTTCCATGGTACCAAATTAGTTCCATGGTACGAAACTAGTTCCATGGTGCCAAACTAGTTCCATGGTGCCTAACTACTTCCTTGGTGCCAAACTAGTTCCACTGTCCTTAACTAGTTCCATGGTGCCAAACTAGTTCCACGGTGCCTAACTACTTCCATGGTGCCTAACTATTGCCATGATGCCAAACTAGTTCCATGGTTCCTAACTACTTCCATGGTGCCAAACTAGTTCCATGGTGCCAAATTAGTTCCATGGTATGAAACTAGTTCCATGGTGCCAAATTAGTTCCATGGTGCCAAACTAGATTTATGGTGCCAAACTAGTTCCATGGTGCCTAACTATTTCCATGGTGTCAAACTAGTTCCACGGTCCTTAACTAGTTCCACGGTGCCTAACTAGTTCCATGGTGCCAAACTAGTTCCATGGTGCCTAACTACTTCCTTGGTGCCAAACTAGTTCCACTGTCCTTAACTAGTTCCATGGTGCCAAACTAGTTCCACGGTGCCTAACTACTTCCATGGTGCCTAACTATTGCCATGATGCCAAACTAGTTCCATGGTTCCTAACTACTTCCATGGTGCCAAACTAGTTCCATGGTGCCAAATTAGTTCCATGGTATGAAACTAGTTCCATGGTGCCAAATTAGTTCCATGGTGCCAAACTAGATTTATGGTGCCAAACTAGTTCCATGGTGCCTAACTATTTCCATGGTGTCAAACTAGTTCCACGGTCCTTAACTAGTTCCACGGTGCCTAACTATTTCCATGGTGTCAAACTAGTTCCATGGTGCCAAACTAGTTCCATGGTGCAAAAACTAGTTCCCTGATGCCTAACAAGTTCCATGGTGCCAAACTGTCAGCTGTGTGGAGCCCCTTTCTTAGATTAATATTTAAACATAGCTTCGAGCGAATGACGCCTGTAATATTATTCTTTTTCAAATCATGTGGACTAGCGCTACAGGATCCTAAATAATGAACTGTACCAAATAACACCACTTGAGGGCTTTCAAAAAGGGCAACAACTAAAATGGATGTCACATTTCATTCTAGGAGTAAGTAGTGACAATATCGAGATGTGAAAGTTCCAGACAATTTTAAACCAAAGGTTATAAAGGACACGTTCTCTTTCACTAGCGAAAAGAGCAGTAACAGTTACTGGACAAGAAAAAAATTGTTTTTCTGAAAAATTATTTTGAGAGAAATATTTTCTAAAAACCAGAAATTAGCAGCGGCTGCCACGTGTTTCCTTGGGGAATGGCTATTATTACCATTAGTATTCACTCGGAGCTTCAATAATTTTGTTTTAAATTCATATCGAATTAGTACATGGAAAACAAAGCAAAATAGAATTTTAAAAAAAGGACCTCTTATTTTGAGTTTCTTCTCTTTTACTATATTTAAAAAGGATTTTAATCCTTAATATTCAAAAGTAAAAGGAAAACAAAATCATCATCATCGTCCCTATTTTATTTCTTTGTTTATGGAAGTTTAAAAAGATTTTTTCGTTGTTTCTCTCTTTCCTAAAGTTGTAATTCGAAATTAAAAAAAGAAAATCCTTCATTAAAAAATTCTTCGTCTTGAGTTTACAGTTTGTTTTTCTTCGTATTTTTTTTTCCTCTTGCATTCTAACTGCTGAAAATCTCATCAATTGGCTTTCTTCTTTTCCGATGGAGTGTATTCTAAACAGCTTTCCACCCTATTTTTTTTTACCCACCCCGCCTTCATAGCACTCTAATAACTCCCGGTTTTATATTCCCCCCATCCTTCACCTCCTTTCATGTAATTTTCATCCATCTCCTTTCCATTAACCTCTCACTTTTTTTTAGTTTTGCTTTCCCTCTCTTCGTCTTTCGGTATGCCATTCAGTTGTTGCTTTTGTCATCAATCGTGTGGTTGGGTGGTGTGCCTCCTAAAAAATGTTTTTCGCTTTCGTTTTGTTGCCTTTTATCCTAATGAATTTATTTAAATCATTTGAAATGTCGGCGTTGTCTTCGTTTTCACCCCACAAAATCCCCTCTTTCTTTGGCTGTTTATTATTCAATTCGAAATTATCGATTTTCTCTGTCGTCTCAAAAAACAACCCAAACCTAAAAATTATTAATCACATTTGATAACTACACGTTAATATTAAAATTACTATCGCCGATATTAGTAAATATCAGTGCGATATAAATCAATAAGTGTGTGTCGAAAAAATATAGATCTGAACTAATATGGGTGATTTTATAAGCGCCGCTTAGATGTGGCACAAGGCCGAAAGTATGGGACACCCAGTGAGAATCGAAATCACTACTCAGTTGCGACTGGTTCTGGCGAGACAAATTTGTTAATCATTACGCCACGCCGAGGTGCCCGAGGTGAACTAATATAGTACAGTGTAACCTTGATATAAGAGAGTTTTCAGAACCGGACACAAGCTATCTTATATCCGGGTTTCTCTTATATCAGGGTCTGGTCTATTTCATATGCATTACCACAGGCTCTAATTTGGGACCAGATAAAACCTCGCTTATATCCGAGTTTCTCTTATATCTATGTATCTTATATCCGGGTTATACTGTAGTAATACTTTGAAAGAATTTTTTTTCCTTCTATATGCCATGTACTGTTAGTACGTGATCGATTATAGTTCTTCACAGTTTTTTGTTCATTGTAGCTCTGAGGAGACAGTATCGTAATGGCTTGCGGCTCGGAGAGTCGAGTTCATTACGTTCACTTAAGCACTAATAACTTTGGGAAAGGCATAAACCCAACTCTTCTCCACTCGCCCCAGCTTTTGATAAATAGTAGGACTGATTGCGTTCTATAGCCATAGGTGGCAACTGGCTTAGGAGAAGGAAAACTCTGATTTTAAAACTCTATGCAGCCCTGGCAAAGCACTTATTAGGCAGCTAAAGGATCGTTCGCATTGACTCAATGGCCCCGACTACGATCGACTGCTTTTTGTAGCACTAATAACTTTGGGAAAGGCATAAACCCAACTCTTCTCCACTTGCTCCAGCTTTTGTTAAATAGTAGAACTAATTGCGTTCTTAGCCATAGGTGGCAACTGGCTTAGGAAAAGGAAAACTCTGATTTTAAAACTTTATGCAACCCTGACAAAGCACTTATTAGGCAGCTAAAGGATCGTTCGCATTGATTGACTCAAAGGCCCCGACTAAGATCGACTGCTTTTTGTAGCTCTTAGTAAAGTTTATCTCTTTTTCTATCTCTCCTAATCCATATTCTGCCAATCATTTACTTAAGCTAGTTAAGTAGCTCATGCGCTGATTTCCACTGTTCTTTTTTTTTTGTCTTTAATATATTTCGTTAGTGTCAAATTTTTAAAGTTTTCTCTCCTTATTGTGTCGGAGAAAGTTCAAATGTCTCTTTCTGATCTTTTTGTTTGTATTTTCTGTAAAGCTTACTCATTGCTCACATGTTCAGTCATTAATATTCTCAGCATCCTTATGTAGAACCACATTTCTGCTGCCTCGAGTCTCTTCTTCATCTGTGTTGACTTCATCATTGCTCACATGTTCAGTCCATGTTATTCTTAGCATCCTTTTGTAGAACCACATTTCTGCTGCCTCGAGTCTCTTCTTCATCTGTGTTGACTTCATCATTGCTCACATGTTCAGTCCATGTTATTCTTAGCATCCTTTTGTAGAACCACATTTCTGTCGGCTCAAGTTTTTTCTTCATCTGCGAAGTGATCATCCAGCATTCACTGTCATATAGAAAGACTAATATTACACAAAAGCTCACTTCTCTTTTCTTTGTTTCTAACAAAATTTTCTTGTTTCTTAATAATTTGCTTAGTTTTTGAAAGGCATATTTTGCTATCCCAATGCGCCCTCGAATTTCGGTGTTGCATTTTTCCCCTTTATTAGATATATACATTTTTGTACTTAAGGGATTCGTCATTTACGGCCAAAATCTGAACAATATTAGATACTCAGATGATACAGTGGTGATAGCAGACACAGATAGAAAACTACAAGATAGAAGTTGACTAAAGAAAGTGGAGAAAAAAGAATTTATATAAACTACAAGAAAACTGAACGCATGGTCATCAGTAAAAAGAAGGAGCCAAAAATTTCACCTACAGGCCGAAAATACTAAAATCAAACAAGTACAGAAATTTAAGTACCTAAGAAGTGTTATAATTGAGGGCGGAAAGTGTGACACCGAGATCCGAAGGCATGTTGGCAGGTCCAAGGATGGATTCCAGAAGCGAAATAGAGTACTGAGGGACAGGAAAACTTTGCTGGAAACAAAGAAGAGATTCAGTTAGTCAGTTAAGTGCCATACGTGATACACGCATGGGCGATTATGTCTCGAAAGAGACTTGACTGACTGGGCAGAAGATTATCCCGCAGTAGGTTGCCATTGCTTTATACCATAGACTGGTTGCCAACCAAGGATATAGAACCCAATCTGTCCTGTTATTTGACCAATAACTGGAAGGAAGAGAGGGATTAATACCTTTGCAAAGGGTATTTGCGCGTATATGATTGCAACGACTTCAACTGGAATTTGAACTCGGCTCTCCGATTTTTCGTTCCGAGTCGATATCTACTGCACCAAAACCCACATCCTCTGACAGCACCTGGTATTCCCAAGCGGTCACCCATCTAAGTATTGACCAGGCTCAACGTTGCTTAACTTCGGTGATCGAGCGAGAACCGGTGTATTCAACGTGATATGGCCGTAAGCACGCACATCCATCACTAAACGTTTACAGCACCTGGTATTCCCAAGCGGTCACCCATTTAAGTATTGACCAGGCTCAACGCTGCTTAACTTCGGTGATCGAGCGAGAACCGGTGTATTCAACGTGATATGGCCGTAAGCACGCACATCCATCACTAAACGCTTACAGCACCTGGTATTCGCAAGCGGTCACCCATCTAAGTATTGACCAGGCTCAACGTTACTTAACTTTGGTGATCGAGCGAGCCGGTGTATTCAACGTGATATGGCCGTAAACCTAATTGTTATGTGATGTCTGTCCTTCAATATGAAAGCGAATGCTGGACAATCTCATCAAAGATGAAGGAAAGGCTTGAAGCAACCGAAATGTTGTTCTACAGAAGGATTTTGAGGATAACATGGATCGAACATGTGAGCAACGACGAAGTTTTGGAAAGGATAGAAACGAAAAGGAAACTTATACTTAACATCAGGAAAAGACAGCTGAAGTTTCTGGGACATGTGGTGAGGACGTAAGGCTTAGAGAATCTGATACTCACAGGAATGATTAAGGGAAAGAGAGACGAGGAAGGTAACGCGTGATATATTTGATGGATCCGAGCAAATGGATTGCAGAGCAGGGTTTGTGAGGGGTAACAATAGAAAGGGTGTTAAGAGCCACAAGAGATAGGGTGATGTGGAGGGCCATGATCGCCTACGTTCTGAAGAGACACAGCGCATAGAAGAAGAAGAAGAAGATTTTAGTATCCCTAATTTACAATTCTCATGTTCGGTTGTTACTTTGGTGATAACCATACATTCTGTCTTTCATTAATTCTTAGGTTTTTCTTCTCGCTTTCATTCACGACTGTCTGTTGAAAGACTAGCTTTAAAAAAAAAGAACTTTTGCAATCATCATAACTAGAAGGACCCGTACAAATTAACCTGATTTAATAACAAAGATTTGAATTTTGCACTCTTCCAAGATTTTTCCCAGGTAGTTATAAGAACAGTGACGTAGTCATTTTAAAATTACTGAAATATCCTCAATAGATGTTATGTCACGAAATATGACTTCACCACTCACTACAAACAAATGTTTTTATCCAGAATACCCCTTCCCCAATCCTTCGCTGTGTCGCAATGTATTTTTCTCTTTGTAGGCCCCGTCTCCCCCTTTATGTCTTACCCTCAGTACCTGTGATGCTAAATGTGACACATTATTAATAGTTACGAGCGTATTAATAAATAGATAATTAAATAGATTAATAATAAAAAATCATTAAGAATGTACAAGTAATGAGTAACAGTATGCAATAACAGATACACATATAGTGTTGAGTTGTAATAAAGCTTATGGTCCTGGGAATGACGGTAAACTGCATCCGGCAGCAAAGCTTCCGATTGGGAGGTTGTGAAGAGCATGGAATCACCTCTTAGTTGCTGCTGTTCTCAGGTCTACCCTGACCTGGAATGGCAGTACCTGTTAGGGTCCCAGCTATGAGCAAATAGCACCAAACTGGGGTCAAAATATTATGAAAGTATAATAATACAATTTTAAAGAAATATATACATAAAACTAGACTTTTATAGAAGATTATACATTTTTGAATGAAAAAATATTACCGACAATATATTTTGGGAAAAAAAATTATTACCATAACACATTTTTGAAGGAAAAAATATTCTCAGCAAAACATTTTTGAAGACAAAACAGAAGACACATTCAGTTTTCTAAAATAAAAAAGAATAAAAACAAAAAGATTTCATTAAATTCTGACTAAATCAACCTTCTCACTATAGCCGAACACTAAAAGAAATTACCTTAAAACTCCAACTTTTTGGAATTAAATAACCCACAGAGGTTAATATGCTGTTAAACAAAACTCAAATTAAAACTCTGATGATTTTTAGTTCTGTTTTTTAGTGGTTAACTGATAAAAAGATATTTTAGCAGGCAGATTTTTGTCGTAAAGTGCTCAATAACGAGATAGAGATTGAACGTTAATAGGATTAATGTGGGGAAATTTCTCCTCTAACTGAGCAGATTCATACCGACTTCGAAGTTTCTTGAAGGCACCACTATGATATCTTCATTCTTCAGCAGATTTATAAAAAAAGCACTGAGGTGTGAGAACATCATGGTGTTGCCTTCACAAAACTTCGAAGTCGTCATAACTCTGCTCAATTAAGTGGGGTCCCGAGCATGACTTTTAACTGCATCCGGTAGCAAGGAGGTTGTGAGGAGCATAGAACCAATACTTAATTGCTGTTGTTCCCAGGTTCACCCTGACTCGGAGTGGTAGCACTGGTTAGGGTCCCAGCCATGAGTAAATAGTTAACCTCCAAACTGGGGTCAAAACACTATAAAAGTACAAAAATAGACTTTTATAGAAATATATACATGAAAATTGACTTTTATAAAAAAAAATATACAGTTTTGAAGGAAAAATATTACCAACAATACATTTTTGAAGAAAAAAACTATTACCATAACACATTTTTGAAGGAAAAAACTATTCTCAACAAAACATTTTTGAATACAAAATTTAGACGACATCTTATATTTTTAAAATAAAAAAATCATTAAAATCTGACTAAATCAAGCTCCTCACTATAACTGAACATTAAAACCCTACGTTTTTTGGCATTAAATAACCCACAGAGGTTGATATACTGTTAAACAAAACTCAAATTCAAATAAGTGAACTTTTTGGCATTGATACTATATATATATATATATATATATATATATATATATATATATATAGATGTCCAGTCCGTAAACGGTGAGGATAATCCAACAAGATTAACTTAATATAAAAATTAAAGTGTTATATTTATGTATAGAGCTCAATGGATGTTCTCGAGAGCAATATGATATTTATAAAGGAAAACTCAACACGTCATTTAAATTGGTTATAAATTATAATTCATTTTAATGAACTTGATTAGCTCATTTCATCAGACCACACAATATTCATTCCATTTGTTACAAAACATTTTCCCGGAATAAGCATTTTCTTTAACTGCAGAAAAAGTTAAAAAAAAATAAAAATAAAAATAAAAAGTAAAAATAAGGAGAAGGAAAAAAGAGAAAAATGAAAAGAGAGTCAGGACAGAAGCATTGGCGTCAGATCAGATGGGGGTATTCAGACAAGTCGTGAAGATGTTGACCGCTAAAGAAACTTCTACATTCCATGGATACGTGTGTATGTGTAAATTAACCCAGCCATGTACACTAACTTATGTCCACACACACACACACACACACACACACACACACACACACACACATACACACACATATATATATATATATATATATATATATTAGGGAATATATTTTGGCAATTATCTTATTATCTTGAGAAATGTCAAAGCCGAAAAGAATCGTGGAGATATTTGTTGCAAGTTGTGCCAGGAAGAGGAATTGGCCATAAGAACACACAAAAACAGAAGCACCTTGTTAAACAAGTGTAACAAGAAAATGTCTAATTGTAGGCATCTTAAAAAGGAAATCCTGGGCTCATAAGAACCTGGATGAGTTTTTATTTTTCGTCACTCTCCTCACTCCTCTTTGGAAAAAATCGAATGCTGTTTCCGTCTCCAATACGATTTTTTTTCTCTTTCCTTTTCCTTCTTCTCCTGTCCCCCACTCTTCCGGTGTTGGTGTATTTTGGGAGCAACTTTTCGGAATTTCTTCATCTGCGCCTGACGATACCTAACAGTTGAAACCCGGGTAGCCTACTGGTTATTACTTATTCAATGAGTATATATATATATATATATATATATATATATATATATAGATAGATAGATAGATATTTTTTTATCATTTCACCCCGAGCAAGATGGAAATGCCACTGATGTGCAGGGGGCTGCATAAATGTAAAGAGATTAATTAGAAAAGAGTGAGGACTACAAACTAGTTAGAAAGGAACAATAAAAAGCTGAGAAAGCAGGTGCGATGACAGATACATAGGTGGAAAGAAAGGGAAGGTTATACGGGGGTGGGGAGACTGCTAGAGTCCAGTGGTTAGTAGATGAGTATTGACTTTGCATTTAAATTTCTGGAGGTTGTAGCCGTCAGGAAAGCAAGAATATGGGAGCGAGTTCCACAGGCGGGAAGTGCGAGAGAAGAAGCTGCAGGAGTAGAATTGTCGTCTGCATCTCGCTAACCTGACTGTGAATGGGTGGGACCCAGTTGCCAGTCTGGTTGCACGAGTAAACACCTGTTGAGGAGGCATCAGTGACTTAAGTTCGTATATATATATATATAGATTTTATTAAATTCCACCTACAAGGCTGTCTATACAAATTATAATTTCTTTACAATTTCCGAATAAGATGTTGAACTTTGGACAATTTATTCATAACTTCAATCCATAGTTCATCGATGACCAAGTAAAACTGAATAGTGTCTTTGAACACATATTTTTCTCAAACTCTCGAAATAGACATATCTGCTCAGTTTTGCATTCTAAGGTAAACAAAGAATTTTCTAGTGAAATGGATGGATCTTTTATTTTATTTTTTTATTTTTTTATAATCGTATCGCCCTAAGCTAGGCATTATACTACCACTGTTGTGCAGGAGGTTACATAGGAGGAAAGTTATGAGAAAGACTGACAGGTTATAGGGGGTGTCAGGAAGTGGGTAGGAGAGGGATGAGAATACTGCAGAAATGAGATGAGAGTATGAGAGGGAGCATGCAAGTTAGTAAGATAGGAGATGACTATTGACTTTCCAATTAAATTCTTGGATATTTTAGCTGTCGGTGAAACAAGTAAACGGAAGGGAATTCCATAGGCGGGAAGTACGAGAAAAGAAGCTGGCGGAGTAGATTTTGTGTTTACATCTTATTGGTTTCACAGTAAAAGGGTGAGACCTAGTTGCTAATCTTGTTGCTCGGGTAAATTCGTATATAGGGGGAACCAGTGAGCTAAGTTCCTCGGAGCAGAAGCCGTGAAAGAACTTGTTTTATTAATTCGACAGATTTTGATTACTTAAACGCTATTTTTAGTTGATACCCGTATTTGAGTGGGCGCTCCCTTTATTTATAAAGTAGTATATTTATTTAGTTTTGTCTGCAGTCCTGAATATTCGATAAATCTTATCAGAGAAAATATGCTCTTGTCGGTAGGATTCGAACCTGATTTAATCTATACGAGAATTCTCTAAAAAAGGGAGTGAATACAGAGAACCGATGCTCGTATCCACTTAGGTTTTTGAATTCAGTGTTGTCCTTTTCCTAGAATGTTTACCAACTAAGGCGAATTAATGTTTTACTATTTAACCCATAGCTAGTGGTAAGTCGAGATAGATTCACAGATTTTCTGAAGTTATTGACGTGAAGGTGCATGTCACAAACTCGACTGCACTCGAAATTTATTTATGATTCTAACAATTACAACAGCCGTATATCCACACTTATATCCACCCACACTCTCTCTCCGTCCTTTTTCTGTCTCACTCTCTGTATCTGTCTGTCTGTCTGTCTGTCTGTCTCTCTCTCTCTCTCTATATATATATATATAGTTATAAAAATCATTATATTAATAGGATTTGCAACTCAAAATCTATAAAATTTTGGTGCTCAATGCACTATCATCAGGCAATGAAAAGTGGTTGTTATCACTGAACTACATTTTCCACCAATGTGACATGCAGCCTTTGAGATTTGAAAAAAGATATCACTCGACCGGCGGTCGAGAGTGAGGGAAAATTTACTCGCCCCCAAATCATTTTTACTCGACCGACTCCATTTTCTTAATAGTAACCTTACGGGGGCGAGTCAAGCAATAAACTTTAATCGCCCAATTAAGTTTTTAATCGTCTGAGTCGATTGGGTGAGTGAAATCTCAAAGGCCGAGACATGAATCCTTATTATTTAATCTTGTGGATTTTTTAGATATTACTGTCGTGTTTGGTATATACTGCTGCTGTTGTTACTGCTGGAACAACCATCGCTTTGACAGATAAGCGATAACAACCAACACTTATATATATAGCTATTAAATTATATTTTTATTCTCTTCGATGATCGTTGTAGGTAGAGGAGTTGATATGTCCCGGAAAGGGATATATATATATATATATCATTTGAGGTAGTTAAGTGCTTTAGGCAAACGTAACCGGGTAAAACAATCTAGTACGTAGATGTAATATACGGTACTCGTCGTATGCAGTATCCTGAGACGTAGGCGTAATCAATAGACGCAGATCAATAGTCGTAGGTCTATACTGGAAGAACTCTAGTAGAAGACTTGTAGACCTCTGAATATATAGTGGTAGATCTCTAGTGGAAAACCAATAGACCTCTAGTGGTAGATCTCTGGACGTCCTCGCCTTAGTCTCTATTTATGGCTGACACCAGCCAATCACATTCCAGTGAGGGCGAACCAAGGTGTATACATATTCATTACCTATTCATTACATCAGGAGTAGCCAGAAGTAAGCACACACGTATACGAGAAAGTTGATTACTAGGCTCGTCTTTTTTCTTTCTATGTTCTCTCATCTGTCTCTTATATAAGACGAAATGCGATCGATTCTTCTTCTTCTTTTTCTTCTTCTTTTATGTGCCCTAACCCTTCAGGACGTAGGCGATCATGGATTTCCATGTCTTCCTATCCCTGGTGGCTCTTATCACGCCTTCTCCTATTACACCATGCAACCCTCGTTCCATCATCCACCTGATTAGGTTTTTCAAATATGTCATCCGTTGCTTTCCCTTGTCTCTTTTTCCCACAATCTGGCCTGTTAGTAACAGGTTCTCCAAGCCTTCCTTCCTCATTGCGTGTCCCGGGAACTTCAGCTGTCTCTTCCTGATGCTCAGTATTAGTTTCTTTTTTGTTTCCATCCTTTCTAAAACCTCATCATTGCTCACATGCTCGATCCATGATATTCGCAGCATCATTCTGTAGAACCACATTTCAGTTGCTTTAAGTTTTTCCTTCATCTTCGAAGATATTGTCCAACATTTAGTGCCATATTGAAGAACCGACATCACATAGCAATCCAGTAAGGAAGCATTCCAGAAGTTGAATAAAGTGTTAAGAAACACGTCAATTTCGCTAGAAACAAAGAAGTGAGTACTAGATTTTTATGTACTGTCAGATCTTCAATATGGCAGTGAATGCTGGACAACATAATCAAAGATGAAGGAAAAACTTGATGCAACTGAAATGTGGTTCTACAGAAGGATGCTGCGAATATCATGGATCGAGCATGTGAGCAATTCGCCTTCGGATCTCTGTGTCACACTTTCCGTCTTCTGTTATAACACTTGCCAGGCATTTAAATGTTTGTACCTGCTTGATTCTAGTATTCTTGATCTCTATTTGGTATATTGGGCTGACCTTTTTACTGATGACCCGCGGTCTATTACGTAATCCTTTTTTCAGGCATATTATTTTTAATAAAAGAATTCGAAATTGGCAAAGTTCTTCATTAAACACAATCACATTCCCTCAATATAAACACGTGGAAACACTAAAAATGAGAAATCCTATACTTAATAACATCAGTTAGGAACACGGGAACAATGTGCTTACTGTGTTTGAAACTTAACATACACAAGACTCTACATGCATAATCTTTCGACATGTTTATTTATAAGTAAAACAAAACTAATTCTAGATAATGGCTAAAAGTATAGCCGAAAGCGCTCGAAAGTACAAAACATTTGGACAATTCTTATATAATTTGAATTCCGAAAAAAAAAATATATATGAATACATGAAAAATTATATATTTTCATTGAAACCTGTATACATATATATATATATATATATATATATATATATATATATATATATATATACCACGTAACCCAAAGAAAAACCCCGATAGGAGTAATCAACTAACTAAAAGCTCTCAATACTTAGGTAGAGCGGAATAAGTAAAGAATACCTAGTGAACCAGACAAACCTACCTAGGTTTCACCGAAACGGATCGTCAGGGAAATATATATCAGAGTAAATAAATTGCAAATATGCCTGCTTATGTAGGCAATATTCATTAAAACTCTTATCCCGTCAATTAATAGAATCAGCTATGAATACTGTAGTATTGTTCTAAAATGTTTGTAAAAAGAAAAGTTTTTTTATGCTTTAACACGTGCATGACTATAACATTACAGCATATAAAAAATCCATTTTGGATAATTTTCATGTTCTAATTACAACTAGAAATTTGTCAACCGTTATATTTGAAGCAGAAAAATGTACAGACACTTTTAGCAACACAGTTTTGCGGTTATTTTTTGTTACTATAACTCACACCCCTGAAGATGATCTCGAAAAAAAGATTGAAAGTACTTGGGTACCTTGAGAAATGAATAATATTAACATCTATCTAAGTTACAGCTGATTTAAGACATCTTTAAATTGTAATACGCGAAAGATTATCCATGAGTATGAACGGATTTTATGCAGATATAATGTTTGCAATTTATTTAATCTGATATGTGTAAAAGAAAAATTGATGCCTAAATACACATTATATATATATATATATATATATATATATATATATATATATATATATATCGGATTAAATAAACATAACGTATATAAGATATAACGTTGATATATCCCGGAAAGGAATATCAGTGTAAAGATTAGTGGAAGAATGATACTCGACACAGGAATACGATAAAACGGATTTATTGTACTACTGTACAATTAACAATAAGATACAGATAAGCAATCAACGAGTAGAAGCGGAATAAACTATTAAATAGAAAATGCATTGGCCTAAGACGTTGGCTCTCCCTCGTACTGCTTGTCACCGTCCTTTATAGTCAAGAGCATTCCATTCTCGGGGATGGCAGGATGTTCCACTATAACAAACGTATATAATAAGAAATACAGTAGAACTATAAGTTAACCCATTAATTCAGTAATATATATATATATATATATATATATATATATATATATATATATATATATATACGCACACATAAGGTTAAAGGGGTAAATAAGTATAAGTATAAGTATACTAGCAGTATAACCCGGCGTTGCTCGGGTGTAATGAGAGCTTTAAAACTAATCCATGGTCCTGGAGCTCAGACTCAGCCTAAAAAATATTTGTGAAATTTGGTGAGAATCGGATAAAAATTGTGGATTTGTATAAAGAACACACACACACACACACACACACACACACACACACACACACACACACACACACACACACACACACATCTTGCCGTTTATATATATATATATTATCAATTTTCTGCACTATTGTAAGAACTGCAACCGTGAAACTTCTGAATATCTTTTCTTATGTCTTTGTCTATGAGTGTATCAAATTTGATTAAAATCGGACCACTCCTTCTATAACCTGAATTTTTCGATTATCGATTTTCGATATTTTTCGGGGGTACCTCGACACAAAACCTAGCTAAGAACACTCGCAGACGCTTATAATACAACTGTGTAAATTTTTAAGAAAATTGGTTCAGCCGTTTCGGAGTCTATAGGTAACACACACACACACACACACACACATTTCCATTTATAAATAAGTTTAGATTTAACTGTCGCTACATATAAAGTGTTTTCCTTTCTTTCTTCAGGCGTAGTCTTGAGCTGTTTCCACGGATCAATTCTTCTTAGACCAACGAGTCTTGATGCATATTAAATTCGATTAAGACATATGTCATTTCCAGATGTGAATACTACACAAATGTTGTGGCCAATTATAACTCTCTAAATTCTTAGAGTTCTGATGTATATTAAATAAGACATATCTCCTTTTTCAGATGAGAATAGTATTCGACTGTTGTGGTCAATTATAACTCTCTAAATTCTTGAGTTAGAGTTACCTTATCTTTAATTACGATAAAACTGATCGTTCCTTAAATCGGTATAGGATTCTTCTTCTTCTTTTATGTGCCCTGTTCTTTCAGGACGTAGGTGATTATGGCTTTCCACGACTTCCTATTCCTGGTGGCTCTTAGCACGCTTTCTGCTGTTACACCACGCAACCCTCGTTCCGTCAGCCACCTGATCAGGTCCTTCAAATATATTTTCCATCTATCTGGCCTGTTAGTATCAGGTTCTCCAAGCCCTCCTTTCTCATTGCATGTCCCAGGAACTTCAGCTGTCTCCTCCTGATGCTTAGTATTAATTTCCTTTTCGTTTCCATCCTTTCAAAAACTTCATCATTGCTCACATGCTCGATCCATGATATTTGCAGCATCCTTCTGAAGAACCACGTTTCAGTTGCTGTAAGTTTTTCCTTCACCTTCGAAAATATTGTCCAACATTTAGTGCCATATTGAAGAACCGCCATCACATATCCATCCAGTACTCTCTTCTTTGTTTCTAGCGAAATTGTCCTGTTTCTTAATACTTTATTCAACTTCTGGAATGCTTCCTTCATCATGCTAATTCGCTTTCGGATGTCTGCGGCGCACTTTCTGTCTTCTGTTAGAAAACTTCCCAGGTATTTAAATTTTTGTACCTGCTTGATTTTAGTATGCCCCACCTGTATTTGGAATTTGGGGCTGCTTTTTTTGCTGATGACTATGCATTCGATTTTCTTGCAGTGTATTTGTAGTCCTTTCTTGTCACTCTCTTCAGTTACCTTCCGTAGGAGGTCTTGTAGTTTCCTTTCCGTGTCTGCTATCAGCACTTTATCATCTGCGTAATAAACTAAATCTAAATGGTAGGTTTTTTTAAAAATATACTCTTTAATTTTTTCCTTCTCAGTAAGTTTCTCGTCACTCCCTTATAACAACCACTACAATGACAACAACAACAAGAACTATTTCTACAACTACTTTCTTTCAGATTTAAAAAAAAATCATTTAACACAAAGTAAGGCAATAAAGCCACTAAGACACTGCGTTTGCATGAATAAGAAAAAGAAAAAACATCACTGGGGAGTGAGAACAATAAAAGAAGAGGACTCAAGAAGACAGTAGATAACCTCTGACATTGCATTTAATATAGATCTAAGTAAATTTTGGAAAAATTGTCACTCACAGAACAGACTCAACGCAAGAGGGTCATAGGAGTACAACTAATAACATAACTTGCGTAAATAAATGGCGGGACAAGTTTCAGGAGAGATAACTAAAATAGAACATTTATTAAGCGCTACAAGAGACAGGAAATTGTGGAGGGCCATCATCGTCAACACTCTGAAAGAAGACGGCATATAGAAGATGATAAAGGAAAGTATTAAAATTAATGCTATAATAAATTGGTGATATTTCTTTTCCAGGTGAGATCCTCAAAAGTTCTTTGCTAGAGGGAACTTTGTTTGATCAGAACGGTACGCCTGTGATTCACCGAATTCAGACACTTCTCTTTCAAATTTGGGTTTTATAAACTCGAACTTTCGGAAAATATTTGCCTATGATAATCGTAATTATAACAAAAACAAATTTTCTCCGACTCCAATTTCATTTGGAGTTGGAAAATGGGATATTCGCATCCAATAGCCATCTGTTTACATCTTTGTTTTAGTCGTATCATTTAGTCGTATCACCTAATATAAGTCGTATCATTTAGTCGTATCACCTAATATTAGTCGTATCATTTAGTCGTATCACCTAATATAAGACACTAAAGTCACAATGATATAATGGGTTAGGTTGCCGACTGAATTCGATCCAAGGCGTTTAAATATATTTTTGTTGATTAATATAGCATAATATACTCAGAAACTTTTCTTTCAAAGTTGGGTTTAAACACTCTAACTGCTGAAAAGAGTTGTTTGTGATAATCGTAATGACAACAAATATGTTTTTTAATTTTTTTTTTTATAAGCGTTTCACCCCGAGCAAGGCATGTCACTGCCACTACTGTGCAGGGGGCTACGTAGAGTGGAGAAAGGCTGATTAAATATAGGAAATAACAGAGGGTGGGTGATAGGCGGGTGAGGATACCGAGAATGAGGGTTGGGTAGATGAGAGTGTTGTGAGAATAGTTGGGAGTTAGTCTGATAGGAGGTGTCTATTGACCCTACATTTAAACACCTGGAGATTGTAACTGTCGGGAAAGCAGACTTGTGGAAGGGAGTTCCACAGGCGGGAAGCGCGAGAAAAGAAGCTGTTGGAGTAGAATTTACGGTTACATCTTATTTGTTTAACTGTAAAAGGGTGGGACCTAGTTGCTAATCTAGTATCTCGTGTAAATTCGTTCTTAGGCGGCACCAGTGATCTAAGCTCATCGGATATATATTTCCTTCGGATACAATTATATTTCCTTCGGATACAATTACACTTTGGGCTGTAATATGGTATGTATGCATCCAATAGCCAACTGCTTTTTTTTTCATATCACTCCATATAAGGCAGTAAAGTCATTAAGACAGAAAAGTGTTCGCTTGCCGATTGAATTCTATACAAAACATTTAGCTATGTTTTTGTTGATTAATATAATCTGGATGCAGAAGCTCCGGACCCAATGTGGGAACAATATTAGAAGTATGGATGAATGATAGACTTATAAATATGTAAAATAAATTCTGTTGAGAAAAACTGTTTAGCCCAACACAGTGAACCATGCAGTAAACCTAGTTTGCAATTACATTTAACTAATAATAATCTATATATTATTATTCTAAATTTAAAATTATTTTTATTTTAATCGTTCTTATAGTAGTAAAATATTGAACTTCTTAATTTAATTTTACTGATTGTAATCTTAAATGTACACGTCCTATAATGTTTTGTGATTGTCTTTGAGAACTCCATTATACGACCTCTTCCTTAATTAGTTGCAGTGTGCTACTGATGTATGTTCGCAAATCCAATGGAGCACTTCCTGTACACATGTACGAGCGTGTATATGTATCTTTTTTTTTGTGTGTGTGTTTGTGTGTGTGTGTATTTTGGGCATATGTTTGAAGGATTCACATATGCAAACTTTCAGGTCGATGTATCGCAGAGAGCAAAGGAGATGAATCAGGAAAAAAAAAATACCCCCCGAAAAACAAAAAAAAAAACAAAAAACAAAGAAGCAAGAAAAACAAATATCAAACAAAAAAGAAGCTTTAAAATGATGATATCATTAGAACGTTGGGTAACTTGGAAGGTAGTCAAGGCCAAATAAGCGATCATCTATTCTTTGAAAATAAACAAAAATATTTAAAAAAACAGTATATATATATATATATAGTGTGTGAGAGAGAGAGAGAGAGTGAGAGAGAGGGGGAGGGAGAGAGAGAGAAAGAGAGAAAGACACAGAGAGAGTGAAACATATGATAAACCTAAATTTTATAACTGGATCACGTGACATAGCAAAAACGCTTTTAAGCGGTGATGTCTGTTTAGCATAGTCAAGCATGGAACAATACCATATTAATTGAGCACTCACTGAAGACTGAACACCTAAGCAGTGAATTGCTAGATTAAATTTCTAAACATTGCTTTGTTTACAAGCTCCAAATATGACAAAGACAAATGTAAACAAGATGCCGCTTTAGTTTTTATATTAGGACTTTGAATACGTTCTTTTTCTGAAATTTCATGTAAACGACTGTTTTATTTACATAAATTAGTAAAAAAAATGTGACTGAAATCATTGTCCATTGCTAGCAACTATTTTTTCAATTTTTTGTCAGCATTTGAATTCCAAGTCGGAAAAAAAACACATCTTTTGGTGCTAATCAAGAGCTGACCCATTTTTGGAATCTTCATAAGAGTCAAAGTGCTGCTCAGCCAGGCCATGTGCTATCTTGTGGAACGTGTGATAATCAGACTAGTGAATACGGTAAGTGGGGTAGAAATTCCCATTTATGCGTTTTGCAACATTTGGTCTAGCATTGTCATGTTGTAAATTAACACCGTCTTGTCTATGCGCGTATAGCGGGAGTTTTTTCTTCAATGCACTGCTCAAATGCATCAACTGCAGAGCGGAAACTTCGAACCATGGATATTCGGTTTTGCCACCGATGCTGATGCATGGCCGGGATTACCCGACGATCTTATACGTTCAGGTTTATCGTAGTGTATCCACTTTTCATCGCCGGTCACGTTACGATACAAAAGACTCCCGTTTTGTACCTTTGAAACACATGTTCACAGGTGACAAGACGCCTTTTGAGGTCTCTCGTCTTCAACTCGTACTATAATGCTTTGAAACTTTTCGAAACTGTTGTGTGATCATCTCCTAATTGCAACTAGCCAGTTGTGAATAGATGATTATTCTCTGTAAACAGCTACTTTTCAAACAAAAATTTTAAATATTGATATTTATTCATAAATCCAATGATTCTTCAACATATCGAATTGAACATTGAACAGTGTTCTTTCCTTTATATTCTGATCGTATTTCATACAAAAATCATTTTGTTTCTTATATCTGTTTCCAAATTGCAAGTGTTCTCAATTCAATTTGCCATTATGAATCCAAATCTATGTTCCAAATTTCAATCACTAGTTCACTCTATTTAAATTTGTTTTTCCTCTTTTTTATGTTACTTATATTGAATACAAACACACGTGCTTATACACACACACATCACATATAATATTTTATACACTAATTACTAATGTAAGTTAAAGATTAAATATAGAACAAATATAGATTGGAATCTGACAGGATAAAGAACAAATAGAAAACATTTATCAATCTAACATGTTTCACTTTTATTGAAGCTTCATCAGAAATTGAGAAAAAAATGACAAAAAAACAGAAATTCTGGTGTTTTCAATTTTGTATGGTTTGATTTTCATTGGTCAGTCATGTATCACATGCATTATGACTGTAGGGCAGTGCTTTTCAACCTTTTTCACCCTATTGTTCCCTTTTCACTATTTAATTTTAGATAACCATCCATGTTCATCTGCAAGAATATAATTTTAAATCTGCAAGTTCAGCTGGCGCCTCACATAAGTCCTCATGAAGTAATGCCTCCAATTCTTTTTCGTTGCGCCAGAATGTTCTTTATCTTCAACATTAAAATCATTATTTTTCAATCCTGTAAATTTCTTTTGAAGAAAGTAGTGCAGTAAAATTCCCCGCAAATACACTTTCTTTTCTATGCAATCGGATATGTTTAACGGTATGAAAAAATAGTTTTTTCCCCCTTTGGCTAAATGGCTAACACTGAATTTCAAGCTTGGATAATGTACTTTCTTATAAAAGCGTTACCATGTGAAACTACACGTACGCGGTTCTAATAACGCTATCTGTTAAAAAAAATAGTGAAATTCATTCAAGGTTTTAATATATCATCATCATCATCATCATCATCATCATCTATCCATCACACTCAGATGGTGCATAGAGCAGTAACTTTTTGTTGCTGTTTCTGTAACAAACTGTTTTTACGGGGCAGGGTTGTTAGCCCTGCACCCAACCCACAAACCTGGAGGACTGGTGGACCATTCTTGGTCCTTACGTTTACAGCATCTGGTATTCCCAAATGGTCACCAATTTAAGTACTGACCAGGTTTGATGTTGCTTAACTTCGGATATATATATATATATATATATATATATATATATATATATATATATATATATATATGAATCTTTACTTTTTTTACGATAGCAAGTTTTATAAGGAAATTTCATAAATGTAAAATGCTGCCTTGAACGATTTTTTAGATTCATTGGAAAGTTAAAAAATTAAATTTATTATTTCCAGTAAGTAAAATACTCTGTAGTTTATTTTTCAAGCCAAAATTATATTGATTGGAATCAATTTTTTATTAATTTTTCTAAGAGAGCTGATTGGCACCCTTTTAGCCATCTTTCATTGCAATGTAATTTTCTTTTTTCTTCCAAAAATAAAATATTCATTTTTGAAACTTATGCGACGTTAACAGTCACCGGATAGTAGACGCAAGTTGTAAATTTGCAATGCGGTTCTATGAAGTCACACTGCGCGAGAGACCGAAATATTAACAGAACCATATGTCTAAATGCAATGTAATGTGTTGTGACCAGATTAAAATGTGATTTCATTAAGTGTGGGTTGCTTTGATTTAATGTAGATGGCCTCCAATATCTGAAGGTTCGTTTTACTGTGTTATCATCGCATAGCAATGTTTTATGTCAACACAAGATAATGGTGAATTTCTTTTTGTTAACATTCCCGTAACCTTTCTGAAGATGGCTCATGTAAGCCGAAAGCTTAGAACTAGCATAATAAAAAAATATCCAAAGGTTGGACAATTTTATTTTTATCTTCACCTGAAATTAAAGCCAAAATACAATGTTTAGAGCGGCTCACGATTAAACATACGTAATAAACATTCATCGTCTGTTATGTTCAACAATATATGTTTAGAATATATATATATATATATATATATATATATATATATATATTGTAAACTAGTATCCTTAGTACGTGATAAGGTTAATTCCACAGGGGATTGTAATCTGATGAGAACTCAATGTTAGAATTTAAAAGAGTATTATAATGAAAATAAGTTGGATGTTTTTATAAATCCATTGGTAATAGATTATTTCGGGGAGTTCTTACAGACCGCTCTTCAGACCAAATTCCTTCGCTTGGGATAAAAATTCAAACTCCCATAATAACTAACATTGTAAATCTAACCCCTCCTGTCCTTCCATGATCCTTTTTGTCTCGATAAATCTAACTCATTCATTGTTGTGAGGAATTATGTTATGGTCATTGGTTTTAGCAGACCAATCTTGTTGTAGGCATTCAACAATGTAATTTCAGGAGCTGTAACTCTCATTTGTATGGCAAATTGTCGGTTTATAGAGAATATGCTGTGAGAGAAGATATAGACCTGAACGTATTGCAGAACTGAAAATATGACATGAAAATATTATCGTCGTCGTCTTGCGGCCATTGGTCGAGATAGATCTCACTACAACACTGGCGCAGTTTTGCAGCGAAATTCTTATCTTGTCAAATAGGTGAATACTTGATACTTTGCCAGGGCTACCAAGGAAAATGTTATGGCCAACTACAAACCTCTGAAGACTAACATTTTTTAATAATTTCACCCCAAGCAAGGCGGGAATACCGCTAGTACAAAGGGGGTTACAGGGAATGTGAAAGAAAAGACTGGGTATATGGAGGATTGAGGAAATGACAATAGATGAACGGGATTCAAGATGGACTTAGAGGAAAAATATTTTCTGATAGGACACGGCTTTCCTTGCAGCAAATGCAACTATTTATTTGATGTTGTCGTTCCACGTGAAGTCAGTTGAAAATGTGAAACCAAGAAAGCACAAAGCGTTGCTCTCAAGGACTTATGCCGATAGAAGGCAGAAAAGGTTCTATATGGTGGTTAAATGGAAGCACTTTTGTTTTGGAGGTGTTCACATTTACAAGATAATGCTTGCCCCGTTTAACCACTGACGGGAGATTCTTTTCAAGAGCATCAGCCAAGTTTATTTTGTCAGCTTTGAGGGATTCGCTATTGAAACAAGATTAAATAGTAGCGTCATCTGCATAAATGCCGACTGAAGAACTGATGACATCGGTGGGGGATCATAAACAGCGTAAGACCCAGTATAGAGACTTGGGGTACACCCATGTTTGCACAAAATTAAGCAAGCTTATTTATAACGATCTTCGTTTAAGTAATTGATATGAACGATTGGATTAAATCAAAAACAGTCGACCTGTGATACCATTATTATAAATTAATATACGCTTGCAAATTTATGTTAAACTAGCAGTATAGCCCGGCGTTGCTCGAGTGTAATGAAAGCTTTAAAACTAATCCATGGTCCTGGAGTTCAGCAATAGTTGTTTCCAGTTAAAGCGAAACCGTAGACTGAAAAAAAAAATGAATGGGTGTATGTGAAATTATGATTTCCTGGTATCGATATCAAATAAGTTTTTTCGTCGTAAACTGAATTTTGAAGGCTAAATAAGTCCTCTCAGTAAATGGTATCATGACTGAGACTAAGAACTACAATTATACCTACTTAGAGCCAAACCCGAAGAAACAAACTAAAATAAAAGGACTGAAAAAATACAGACATATAGGCAGATAAACAGACACACACACACACAAACATCTTGCCTTTTATATATATATTATCAATTTTCTGCACTATTGTAAGAACTGCAACCTTGAAACTTCTGAATATCGTTTCTTATGTCTTTGTTTATGAGTGCATGAAATTTGTTTAAAATCGCACCACTCCTTCTATAACTCGATTTTGTCGATTATCGATTTTCGATATTTATCGGGGGTACCTCGACACAAAACCGTTAAGAACACTCGCAGACGCTATGGTACAACTGTGTAAATTTTCAAAAAAATTGGTTCAGCCGTTTCGGAGTCTATAGGTAACGGACACACACACACAGAGACACGCACACACAGACAAATTTCATTTATAAATAAGATTTGATATTAGATGATCAAATACAGATCTACAGTCATCAGCCTTCAGTTTGTTTTTTTTAGCTTAGTCGACTTACCATACATCGATGTAAATTTCAAAATGGGAATTGCAAAGGGCGAGTTTCGAAAAATTGAAAATCAAAATCTGTTAATTAATGCATGGGAAATCGCTAAGGATCTTGGGATATCAAGTCATACTGTCCTAGCCAACCCTGGAGAAGTGTATTGATATTGAAAATATCTTCGGATATTAAAAACCTGGTAGACTTTCGAAAATCAGACAAAGCAGATTAAAAAAATCTGATAAAGTTATCATATTCCGGCTACAAATTAATCGTCAAATGGACGTAAAATTATAAATTGAAACATCTTCATTACTGAAGTGTGAATGCACACTGTAAAAAGAATGATATTTAAAAAAAAGTAATCTAAGTAGATACATTGCAGGAAAAAAACGTTCTTCACTAAAAAATCAAATTAAAAGAAACGAATGAGAGAAAAAAAAAAAAAAAGAAAAAAAAACTGGACAACATTAAATCTATTACCGAAAATGAAAAATAGGCGAAGGAGTTATATCGGTGGTTGGTTGATTTTGTTTAGCCGTATATCAACCTCTGTGGGTTATTTAAAGCCAGAATCTAATTATTTAAACACAATTTTATGGCTTCAACTAAGTATATACTATAAATAGATATTGTTGGTAATTTTACTATGAATAAATATTGTTAATTTTATTGTAAATATATATGCGTGTTTTATGTTGTAGTTTTGTTGAAGCTATATTTTGGAATAGTTTGAAATCCTTCAAGAAATTGTACAATATTATATCGATTAATGGCAATTTTATGGCTTCAACTAAGTATATACTATAAATAGATATTGTTGGTAATTTTACTATGAATAAACATTGTTAATTTTATTGTAAATATATATGCGTGTTTTATGTTGTAGTTTTGTTGAAGCTATATTTTGGAATAGTTTGAAATCCTTCAAGAAATTGTACAATATTATATCGATTAATGGCAATTTTATGGCTTCAACTAAGTATATACTATAAATAGATATTGTTGGTAATTTTACTATGAATAAACATTGTTAATTTTATTGTAAATATATATGCGTGTTTTATGTTGTAGTTTTGTTGAAGCTATATTTTGGAATAGTTTGAAATCCTTCAAGAAATTGTACAATATTATATCGATTAATGGCAATTTTATGGCTTCAACTAAGTATATACTATAAATAGATATTGTTGGTAATTTTACTATACATAGATATTGTTAATTTTATTGTAAATATATGCGTGTTTTATGTTGTAGTTTTGTTAAGTTATATTTTGGAACACATATTTGATTTAAAAATTGTAGGATTTTATATGGATTGATGTCATGAAAGAATTCTTTCAAGTTTGATTTTATTTAGTGACATATCAACCTTCATGTGTTATTTAATGTCGAAATCTAAATATTTTGAACATAATTTTATAGCTTCAACTGAATATATTTTGAACTTAATTATATGCTTTTAATTACAAATGAAATCTATTTTTGGCAATTTTACTATAAATTGGGATTGTTGGTAATTTTGTTATGAAAAGGTTGTTTGTTGTCATAGCCAGGATTAAATACCTATGTTAGTTCTAGGAAACTCTCTCTCTCTCTCTCTCTCTCTATATATATATATATATATATATATATATATATATTATGTTCGTGGTATTGATGTTGAAGTTGATTCTTCCTACCAATTAGCAAAAGCAGCTGGCTTTTATTAATACATTCTGGAGAGTAAGAAATGTAAGAGAAATCCCACCAGGATTTATTATTTAACCTCTGCCTATCTGCTTCCTGTTTTCCTGCCTGTTGGAAATCCTCCTGTGTAGTTCCTATATTTAAGAATTCCGGCGAACCCTCAGACCCCGCCAATTACCGTCCTATTAGTCTCCTTCCGATCTTTGGCAAAGCTTTCGAAGCCATTATCAACTCCGAGGTGATTCAGCATCTCACGGCCCACAGGCTTCTCTCTGACAAACAGTACGGGTTTCGCTTCACCAAGTCTACTGCTGATATGTTAACGACCATTACCGAGTACAAATACCGGGCTCTTGACAAGAATGGCGAAGCCCGAAACGTTGCCTTGGATATCTCCAAAGCGTTTGACAGGGTCTGTCACGCTGGCCTTTTATGCAAACTGCGGAGCTACGGTATAACTGGACATCTGCTTGACCTCATCCAGTCATTCCTCTAAAACCGCACATTAAAGGTAGTATTAAATGGGCATGCCTCCCAAAACTACCATACGAACGCAGGCGTCCCTCAAGGTTCTATCCTAGGTCCCACGCTCTTTCTTATTTAAATTAATGATCTCCCCGACGCCATTAGATCCCAAGTAGGCATGTACGCCGATGACACCACAATCTACTCTCGCCTCGGTGTGGGCGACAAAGCGAACCTCGCCGCTGAGCTTGAAAAGGACATCCAATCCGTAGTGGCCTGGGGTAGGAAATGGCTAGTAAATTTCAATGCTTCTAAAACGAAGCTGCTATCAACTAACCACTATAGACAATCGCATCTACCTCCCATTAGCATGGAACAGGCTTGCCTCCCAGAGAGTAAAACACTACGCCTCCTTGGCCTTACACTTTCGGCGGACCTCAAATGGAATGACTATATCGAATCCATTGCCAAACCTGCCGCTATGAAAGTCGGCTCTCTGTGCAGGGCCCGGAAGATTTTTCCCACCTGAATCTATCCTGCACATACACAAACCTCCCATCCGCCCTCATATTTCGAACCTAGAGACATTGAATACTGCTGCCATATCTGATCGGGTGCACCTGCTGCTCACCTTGGGCTTCTTGACAAAATACAAAGGAGAATCTGTAACGTGGTTGATACTGACTTGGCAGACCGGCTGCAACCATTCTCTCACCGGCGTGATGTGGCTTCCCTGTGCCTCTTCTACAAGTACTTTTATGGCTTCTGCTCCGATGAACTTAGATCATTGGTACCGTCTAAGCACGAATTTACACGAGATTCTAGATTAGCAACTAGGTCCCACCCTTTTACAGTTAAACAGAACCGTAAATTCTACTCCAACAGCTTCTTTTCTCGCGCTTCCCGCCTGTGGAATTCCCTTCCACATGTCTGCTTTCCCGACAGCTACAATCTCCAGTTGTTTAAATGTAGGGTCAGTAGACACCTCCTATCACACTAACTTCCAATTATTCTCCCAACACTCTCATCTACCCAACCCTCATTCTTGGTATCCTTACCCGCCTATCACCCACCCTCTAACATTTCCTATATTTAACCATCCTTTCCCCACTCTATGTAGCCCCCTGCGCAGTAGTGGCAGTGAAATGCCTTGCTCGGGGTGAAACGCTTATAAAAAAAATTGCAGATCCAATATTAAAAACATCGGATGAACAGTGTTAAAAACAGACAGAGAAGAAGGCGAACTGCAGGAACTCTGAGAAATTGGAGTAAAGGAAGCAAGTAGAAAGAACTGAGCGTTAATTGTAAGAAGACATAATGTAGACATTCACTTAAGCACTGGTACCTTTGGGAAAGGTATTAATCTGTCCCTTCCCTCTAGTTATGGTTTAAATAACAGGGTAGGACTTGGGGAATTGCTCTTAAAAACAAATCCCTAATGAATCCTGGTACTCGAAAAGAAACAAGTATTACTAGACACAAAAAACTTATATAAAAAAAACAATAAATTGTTGAAAGGGAAAAGGTATTACCAGCCATAAATAAATAAAATTTAGTTGGTAATAAATGACCCGCCGAGGTTGATATGCCATTAAAAATATATCACATTAGATTCATGTAGAGTTCTCAGCTAGAGAAAGAACTGAAGACGAAAGTAAAGAATTAGAAATAAAAAAACCAAGAAAGTACGAAAATTTAAATACCTGGAGATCGTTTTAACAGTTTGTTTGTTTGTTTCGAGTTTTAACGACCTATCAATCCTTTATGCCATCATTTTGAGGTCATAACCTATGATTTTTGGGGGCAAGGTCACTTTTATTTTTACAACATTTTTCTTTTCGAGTATCAAGATTCATTGTGATTTGTTTTTATGAGAAGGGTGCCCAAGTCCTACCCTTGGCAACCTACTGCGGGATAATTTTCTGCCCAGCCAGTCATGTCTCTTTCAAGACATGATCGCCCAAGCGTATATCACGTATGGCACCTAACTGACTGTATGCTTTCAACTACTGATAAAATGCTGTGTTGCCAATATTTATTTTATATAAAAACGTATTGATGGTAGTATTATACTAGTAGTATGTTATTTATTGGGGGAGGTCACTATTTGCATGTATCGGGGACCCTTACTGTTACTATCATCCCAAGTCAGGGTGTACTGAGAAACAACATGAATTAAGTTGAACAGTGTGGCTGGTGAGGGACATTTTAATGTCGATCTCTGTTAACAAAAACTTTATTGCCTAGACATCATCCAAGTTGTTTTCACGTTCCGACCGAATTTTGCAAATTATTCATCTTTATCAAGTAGTATCGGAATTTACATTCGCGAAAACCTAAGAGAGAAAATGTGAGCCCTGCCATATAATCTAATAAGTTTTTCGAGTGTGCAGGCCGGTAGACAAAATAAAACTATCTTAAACTAAACGGAGTGTCTTCTCAGATACATTTCAGGTAATAAAATATGTCGGATTAAAAAGTAAAATCCATTAATACTTTATAATATATATATATATATATATATAGTCATTCGCAGATAGATCTGTTTCGCTGTATCATAGCTCATCAGAACGGTTAGACATCTGATTTGCTTTTAACCCAGGATTGAAACCCGACCGAATTGACATCAGTCGGCTATTCTACCTATGAGCTGTAGGCGCTCGGTAGAAGGAGGCAGACTTTTAGCGTGTGATATACCATGTAAACATATGCCAGTAGCTAAGAGTGTTCTAATTCATTACTGAATGAACGATGCTAGAGTAGCTACTGTTTTTTCAAAGTCTATCATTCTTCGAGAGTTCTCAATCAGGGTGTCAGAGGAGAGAGAGAGAGAGAGAGAGAGAGAGAGAGAGAGAGAGAGAGTGTGTTAAAATTTAAAGAAAAATCAGTAATATTATTGATCCTGACCTGGCTTGTAGGTTTCAGTCAACTTCTCACTGCTGCAAAGTTGCTTTCGTGTACCTTTTCTATAAATATTTTCATCGTAATTGTTCGGACGAGATCTTCGCTCTGGCACCTAGATTTTAGAAATTTAATCGCAGTACTAGACTGGTGTCAAGTTATCATCAATTTACAGTTGAATCAACTAAATGCAACCGAAAGTTCTATGCTAATAGTTTCTTTTCTTGCTAATGGAACTCTCTTCCGGTTGTATGCTTTTCAGTCAACTTTGATCCTCAAAAATGTAAACACAGCGTCAATCGTTATCTACTGTCTTCCTGATTACTTTTTTTTTATTGTTCTTGCTCCTCAATAAAACCTTTGTTTTCTAATTATTTCACATCCAGTAACGTCTTGTGTCTTAGTGGCTTTACTACCTTGGTTGGTGTAATTTCGATTAAAAAAATCAAGATGAACACTGTTGTTCAATCGGAATAAAACTTTTCGGATGCTTTAGACATCAGAAACGGTATAAAACAAGGCTGCGTCATGTCTTCGATTATTCTATAATCTATAATGTCAAGGTGATAAAATCCACTTACAGGCAAGAGGCGGACATTTAAACACTTACTGTTCGAATCTAACACGCTTTTGAGAACTGGCGTTTCTCGGGATACTGCACTCGTAGCAACATCGTTTGAAGAAGCTAAAAATAAGTGTAGCACGTTTTTCTAATGTATGTAAAGCCTTCGGGTATACCACCAGCATTAAGTAAACGGAAGTCGTCCATCAGGTACCTTCTCTTCCAAGGCAAATTAGAAGTACCAAACTGCAACCACCAGTTACCAGCTTCAACTAAGAATCTCAGATATATGAAAGCATTTCCATATTTAGGTAGCAAGGAGAACTTCAGTGTTTCTTTCAATTACAAGATACTCGAACATCTAGAATAACCTATACATTAATAAATTCCGACATCCACTTCTGAATGTGTAGGTGTAAAATCTAGTCTAAAAAATCAAGAAAGCTGACAAAGTAAACCTCGCTTCTGCTCTCGGAAAGAACCTCTAATCCCTGATGGATTGGAATAAAAATGGTTCGTAAATTTTAATTTTAATAATTCCAAAACGATGTTGTTCTTCTTTAACCAATAATGGGGTAAGAAATGGTTCGTAAATTTTAATACTTCCAAAACAAAGCTGCTCTTCTTTCACCAATAATGGGGTGAGAAATGGTGCGTGAATTTTAATACTTCGAAAACGAAGCTGCTCTTCTTTAACCAATAATGAGGTAAGAAATGGTTCTTAAATTTTAATTTTAATAATTCCAAAACGATGTTGTTCTTCTTTAATCAATAATGGGGTAAGAAATGGTTCGTAAATTTTAATACTTCCAAAACGAAGCTGCTCCTCTTTAACGAATAATAGGGTAAGAAATGGTTCGTAAATTTTAATATCTCCAAAATGAAGCTGCTCCTCTTTAACCAATAATGGGGTAAGAAATGGTTCGTAAATTTTAATACCTCCAAAACAAAGCTGCTCTTCTTTAACCAATAATGGGGTAAGAAATGGTTCGTAAATTTTAATACTTCCAAAACGAAGCGGCTCCTCTTTAACGAATAATGGGGTAAGAAATGGTTCGTAAATTTTAATATCTCCAAAATGAAGCTGCTCCTCTTTAACCAATAATAGGGTAAGAAATGGTTCGTAAATTTTAATACCTCCAAAACAAAGCTGCTCTTCTTTAACCAATAATGGGGTAAGAAATGGTTCGTAAATTTTAATACCTCCAAATCAAAGCTGCTCTTCTTTAACGAATAATGGGGTAAGAAATGGTTCGTAAATTTTAATACTTCCAAAACGAAGCTGCTCCTCTTTAACGAATAATGGGGTAAGAAATAGTTCGTAAATTTCAATATCTCCAAAATGAAGCTGCTCTTCTTTAACCAATAATGGGGTAAGAAATGGTTCGTAAATTTTAATACCTCCAAATCAAAGCTGCTCTTCTTTAACGAATAATGGGGTAAGAAATGGTTCGTAAATTTTAATATCGCCAAAACAAAGCTGCTCTTATTTAACCAATAATAGGGTAAGAAATGGTTCGTAAATTTTAATACCCCCAAAACGTACCTGCTCTTCTTTAACCAATAATGGTGTAAGAAATGGTTCGTAAATTTTAATACCTCCAAAACAAAGCTGCTCTTCTTTAATCAATAATGGGGTAACAAATAATTCGTAAATTTTAATGCTTCCAAATTGAAGATGCTCTTCTTTAGCCATCATAGAGAAGCTTTCGTACTTTCCATCAGTATGGATCACGCTAGTTTCTCAGAAAGAAATACACTGCACGTCCTTGGCCTCACTCTCTCATCCGACCTCAAGTGGAATGACTACATTGAATTAATAGCTACATTAACTGCTAAGAAGGTTGGGTCACTTGTCGGGTCAGAAGTTTTTTCTCGACAAAATTCAACTTGCACATTTACAAATCTACCATTCGTTCGTGCATTGAATCTAGAGGTACTTGAGAAAAGACAAAGATGGATCTGCAGTGTAATCGCTCCTGATCTATCGTCTCGATTTCAGTCATTTTTTTTACCGACGTGACGTGGCCTCGCTCTGTCTTTTCTGCAAATATTTTCATGACAGCTACTCTTTTTGTTTGGTGCCCCAGTCACATGGATTTAAGCGTGTTACTAGTTTGTCATACGCGTTCCATCTTTTTCTATTGAAATATTTAAGTGTAACCACCACTTCTACTCCAACAGTTTCTTTTCTCGCATTTCCTAGAACTAGCTTCCGTTTATTTGCTTCTTTCATAGCTACAATATCTAAAACTTCAAATGAAAGGTCAATTGTCATCTTCTATCTTCTTGAATCCTATTCATAATTTATTCTTTCTTCAATGGCCTATGTTCACATTCGTTTCTTTCTCTTTAACCTTCTGCAGACTAGTGGCCGTCACGCCTTGCTCGGGGGTGAAAAGATAAAAAAACAACAATAAAAAAGAAAGAAAACAACTAAAAACACATAAGGTTCAAATTCTGTACACGCGTGTGTCCTTCGAAACCCTGAAAATTAATCAAATGTAAAATAATTGGGTGTGTGTCTGTGAATCTGTGCGTCCGTCTGTTACTTAAAACTGTATCAAAATTTAAATATGCGCTCTAGTGTCGGTCTCATTTTGGTTGGGGCGAAATGGTTTTAAAAAAAGTTGTACTTATTTTAAGCATGACTTAAAAACCGAAAGTGTTTGAAATATTTTACTAAAATCGAAAAACACCCTTCACAACAGCAACTACTAAAATGGTTAGGACATGTAAAGAGAAGAGCAAGAACAATATGATCAAGATGTTGATTTCCACACTGCCTTAGACCAAACGTATAGAAGGAAATTTTCATCAGTACTAGATGGAGCGATAACAGTTCATGGACTTGTTTTAAGAGACAGATTTTATAAATTTCAACTCACAGTAATCCTCAGTAAATGAATGCTGAATGTTTATTGTATGCAAAGGGATAATTTCAACATTACAATTTCTTTTACGTTGGGTATGAATTACATGTCTGAGTATTTGCTTACAATATCTTGTTTCACAGCTGAGACTGGCTTGTATAACAGTTTAGAAAATTGTTTCAGGCTTGTATTTTCTCATGATTATTTTTTCTTTCTTTCATGTTTTTCTTTCTAATTCTTAAATTTTCATCTTTTTCATTTTTTCATACTCTTCTAGTATAGGCTTTTTTGCTTTCTTTTTGTCTTTCTTTCTTTCTTTCTTTCTTTCTTCTTTCTTTCTTTTTATATCCATAATTTAATGTTTTTGCACCTGTTTTTTGTTTTTGTTTATCTCTTTCCTCTCTTTTCTTTTTCTTTTATTCTTCCTCTTTTAATTCTTGCATTTTTGTATGGGTTTTTCCTTTCTTTCTTTCTTTCTTTCTTTCTTTCTTTCTTTCTTTCTATATTCATTATTTCTAATTTTGTACCTGTAAATGTTTGTTTTTCTTTTCCACTTTCCTCTCTTTTTTCTTTCATTCTTCCTCTTTTAATTCTTGCATTTTTGTATGGCTTCTTTCTTTCTTTCTTTTTCTTTCTTTCATTCTTTCTTTCTTTCTTTCTCATATTATTATTTCTCTTTTCATCTCTTCTTTTTTTCGTCCTTCTTTTTTTTACGTTTCTGTATATTTTATTCTTACTCTTCTAATTATTCTAGTTTTGTATAACTTTCCTTCTTTCTTTCATTCTTTATTTTTACTTTCTTCCATATATTGTTTTTTCATTTTAATTTTTCTTTCTACTTATTTTTCCGTCTTCCATTTTCTCCCATGATCTTTTTCTCTTTCTTTCTCACTTCTCCTTTTTCTTTAGTTCTTCACATTTGTATATTCTTTATTTTTTATTCTTCTGTTGATATTCTTTCTTTTTTCTTTCCATTTTCTTTCTTTTTGTTTTTATTTCTTACTTTATTCTTTGAATAATTTTAATGTGGTTTTCTTTCTTTATTTCTATTTTCTCTTTCATTTTCTACATCTTTTTCTATTTTCTTTTTCTTCTTTGTCTATTGTGCTTCTTTTCTTTCTTGTGGAATTCTTTCAGTTTTTATTCTCATTCAGTTCTCTTTCTTTTCTTAAGTTTTTGTCTTCTATTTTACTTCTGTTTATTTTTTTCTTTCATCTTAACTTTCATCTTTTCTCTCCTTTTCTTTCTTCTTCTATTTTGTACTAGCAGTATAGCACGGCGTTGCTCGCGTGTAATGAATGCTTTAAAACTAATCCATGGTTTTGGAGCTCAGACTAAGCCTAATGAATATATGAAATAATAAAAAAAATGCGACAATTTACCAATCGCACCTCATATATATATATATATATATATATATATATACTAGCACTATAGCCCGGCGCCGTTGCTCGGGTGTAATGAAAGCTTTAAAACTAATCCATGGTCCTGGAGCCCAGACTCTTTGGACGTTAGCACGAAAAACTAAAAAGCAACAGTTGTTTCCGGTTAAAGCGAAACCGTAGACTGAAAGAAAAATGAATGGATGTAAGTCAAAATTTGATTTCCTGGGATAGATATCAAATAAGTTTTTTTTGTCGTAAACTGAATTTGGAAGGCTAAATAAGTCCTCTGAGTAAATGATATCATGGCTGAGACTAAGAACTACAATTATACCTACTTAGAGCCAAACCCGAAGCAAAAACTAAAATAAAAGGGCTGAAAAAAAACAGACATACAGGCAGATAAACAGACACACACACAAACATTTTGCCTTATATATATATATATATATATATATATATATATATATATATATATATATTATCAATTTTCTGCACTATTGTAAGAACTACAACCTTGAAGCTTCTGAATATTTTTTATGTCTTTGTCTATGAGTGTATGAAATTTGATTAAAATCGGACCACTCCTTCTATAACCCGATTTTGTCGATTATCGATTTTCGATATTTATCGGGGGTACCTCGACACAAAACCTAGCTAAGAACACTCGCAGACGCTTATAGTACAACTGTGTAAATTTTCAAGAAAATCGGTTAAGCTGCTTCGGAGTCTATAGGTAACACACACACACACACACACACACACACACACACACACACACACACACACACACAAAGTTTCATTTATAAATACGTTTAGATGGTCTTACTCTCCTCTCTGTACTTTTACTGGTTTTTCTTTCTTTCTTTTACTCGCTGCATTTTCATTCAACTTCGTCACGCTATTATATCAAATATGATTTTACAGAAAATCGAATCAATTTAATCGAAATGCGATTAAATAGACAGCGAACATAATCCGGTATTGCAAAGGCAATTAAAAATAAAGCATTTTGTTTGTCATTTCCCACGAAACTTTTAATCGTCATATTTACAGGTCTAGTGCCATTAGATATTTAAATTTATAAGTCGTCGTTGCACTGAACGAAAAATGAGGCAGCACCCACCGTCTCCAGTTTTGCTATAATGAAGGCTGAGAACGAAACTACCACTGTAAAGTAGCCACGGTAATACTGAACTGCACGCTAATTGTGGATGTTATTGTTCTAGAAAGATTATGAATATAAATTTAACAAGTAATTCTCTACATGATTAGATTTACAAATAATTATATTTAATAATTGAAAATGACGATATACACGTGATTGTTAAAGACATCGATTTGGGAATATGTTGTAAAGTAAATAAGACACTCACGGTAAGACAAATGAATTAGACAAGACGCCTAAAAAAAAAAAAAAAAAGAAAAACTCGAAGTGATCCATTAGGAATTCTAAATTCATTCATGCTTTCTCCCTCAGGGTGAAGAGGAACCCAGGCGAGTCTCAGCCGAAGGGAAGAGCCTCGTGTGGAGAAAAGCATTTTACTGCCACTGTTGTGCAGGGGATTCAGTCAGTTTAGTACTTTACGGGATACATGTTTTGGGCGATCATGTCTCGAAAGAGAGATGACTGACTGGGCAGAAGATTATCCCGCAGTAGGTTGCCATTGCTTTCTGCGGTAGACTGGTTGCCAGTCAAGACTATAGAACCCACTCTGTCATATTATTTGACTCATAGCAAGAGGAGAAATAAATGTATTATATTATTATGTAGTAATTAGTGGGGGATCAGTTTATTACTTTATAACTATATAAAACTGATACCCCACTTTATACTCAGTAGAAACCTTAATCATGTCTCCAACTATTTTATTCAGTCAGTTAAATGCCATACGTGATACACACTTGGGCGATCATGTCTCGAAAGAGAGATGACTGACTGGGCAGAAGATTATCCCACAGTAGGATGCTATTGCTTTCTGCGGTAGACTGGTTGCCAGCCAAGACTATAGAACCCAATCTCTCCTGTTATTTAACCCATAACTGGAAGGAAGAGACGGATTAATACTTTTCCCACGGGTATTTGTGCTTAAGTGAATGCAACGAATTAAACTGGAATTCGAACTCTGCTTCCTGATTTGTCGTTCCAAGTCGATATCCACTGTATCAGAAAGAATATCCCTTTCAGGCTATATAAAAATGGAAAAGAAATATGGGAAGACGGTGTAACAATGTCACAAATGGGAAAAATGATTTATATGATGAAAGTAAAAAAAAAAAAGAAAGGGAACTTGAAAGACATTGGAATCAGTTAAAGAAAGTCCTGCAGGAAAAGAGGAACCTATGCAAATTCAGTATAATATCTTTGACGTATCTACACTCCAACATTCGTTGAACGTCCAAGTATGAGTTCCAGAAAAAGGAAACAGACAGAAAAACTTGAGCTTGATCCAAAACGAAAGAAATACAAAGTTCAGTACGTGGCAAACACACTAGGAAGAGAAGGGATTGGATACTAAGAAATGAAATAAAGTATTCAAGAAATGAAGATATCTCATAAAAGGGGGGGGTGTTGTGGAGTAAATAAAACAACCTCGGTAAAACAAATGAACTAGGAACGACGTACTAAATAAAAACCACAAAGCGTTTAGCGTCAGAGATCTGAGAGGGCTATCATTTGTCACGCTTTCAGTATTCGGGTAGAGTACAACTCGGACATTTGTTGTGGGGCAATGGATATCGACTCGAAACGATAAATCGGGGAGCTGAGTTCGAACTGCGGTTGAGTTCCTTGCATTCACTTACGCATAAATACACGTGGGAAAGGTATTAAACCGTCTCTTCCTTCCAATTATGGGTTAAATAATAGTACAGATTGGGTTCTACAGCCTTGGCTGGCAACAAGTCTACAGCAGAAAGCAATGGCAATCTATTGCGGGATAATCTTCTGCCCCGTCAGTCAAGTCGCTTTCGTGACATGATCGCCCAAAAATGACTGAATCCCCTGCACAGCAGTGGCAGTAAAATGCATTGTTTGGGGCGATATGATTATGAAAGAGACTTGATCAATGACAGCGAACGGTACACTACGTTTCGGTTTAAAATACAAGGACGGGTCGGGTACCTGTCTATTTTCTCAACACGAGGCTTTACCCTTCGGCTGAGACTCGTCTGGGTTCCTCTTCACGCGGAGGCAGAAAGCCTGAAGAGTTTAGAATTCCGAATGAAACTCTTTGATTTCTTATTTTAAGGCGGCGTCTTGCCTAATTCTTTTGTCTTACCGTGAGTGTCTTATTTGCTTCCCAACTGACAACTGAGTCGGGGTTCTGTCTACGACCAGAGTCTCGGCTTGGAAAAATAAACAAACTCTGTGTATTCAGACGTTGAGTCACATCCAGTATCAGTGTAGGGACTTTGGGTAAAAATCCAGTTTCGTGAGAGTTCCGAGAGAATTCTGATAGCATTCGGTAGAGTTAGGGTTAGGGTTGTATTGTAAACGTGTATTGAAACTATTTTAAGGTAATATTATTTTAACCGGCGCCTTTTTATTATTATTACATGAAGAACCGCCGAAAATTACTGAGGATTGTTTTCTTTACTTTTCGGTGCTGGCTTATTCAGGCTGCCAATCTCCGGCGCATTTATAACTCAGATTCTTTTTGCTTCATAGAAGACCTATAACCTGCTACTCCGAGCCACTCTCTGATTTTTTTTTCATCTTGTATTAAATGCAATACCAATATCTTAAATGCCTTCCGTCAATTTCATTATATTCACTTACGCTCAAATAAGCTTGGAAAATTAGTGTGCCACCTATTATCCCCCCATATATGAGTTAATTAGTAAGACTTAGAGGAAGAGTTATTATCATATATATTAGTTAAACTCAAACTAATATTTTTTCTCATATAGAATATTTTTCACTGTTGTTAAAGACATAACAACAATAAAAAATGCGACCATTAATATAATCGTACAGATGTCGAAATGAGAGACAATTTCATGCGTGAGAAAGTGTATTGGAATGCCTGAATAAGTTGTGGGTGAGAAAGGTGTGGTGTAATACGTAACAAACCCATAGGTAAGAAACGGTTATTGGAAAGCGTGACAGAGTCGTGGGTGATAAAAATGTAGTGAATACGTGGGTGAGAAAAGTGTGTAGGAATGGAGGAGTGTATTGCTGCAATATGCAACAGGGCCGTGGGGAGAAAAAGAGTGTTAGACCACGTGACAGAGCCATGGGTGAGTAAAGTGTGTTTGAATGCGTGAGAGCATTGTTAGGATATGTAACAGAGCCCTGGGTAATAAACAACGTGTGTTGGAATGGGTGAGGGCATTGTTGTAATACGCGACAAGGCCGTGGGTAAAATAAAACATCTTAGACCACGTGACAGAGCCGTTTGTGAGAAAAGTGTGTTGTAATGGGTGAGGGCTTTGCCGTAATTCGCAACAGAGAGCTTTGGATGAGAAAAGTATGTTGGATTGCATGACAGCGCTGTGGGTAAGAAAAATGTGTTGGAATGCGTGATGAACATTGTTCAAACACGTGACAGAGAGATGGGTGAGAAAAGTGTGTTGGAATGGGTAGCGGTCTTGTAATATACCACAGAGTCGTGGGTAAGAAAGATGTGTTGGAATGCGTGATGAACATTGCTAAAACACGAGACAGAGAGATGGGTGAGAAAACTGTGTTGGAATGGGTAACGGTATTGTAATATACAACAGAACCGTGGGTATTAAAATGTGTTGGAATGAGTAATGGACATTGTTAAAATACGTGACAGAGAGATGGGTGAGAAAAGTGTGTTGGAATGGGTAACGGTCTTGTAATATACGACAGAGCCGTGGGTAAGAAAGATGTGTTGGAATGCGTTATGAACGTTGTTAAAACACGTGACAGAGAGATGGGCGAGAAAAGTGTGTGGGAATGGGTAGCGGTCTTGTAATATACGACAGAGCCATGGTGAAGAAATGCGTGTTGAAGAAGTGAACCAATGATAATATTTCTTTCGTCTCTGTTACTATTCCTTTGTACTTCTTACCATTTTGAGTGCGTCTTTGGAAAGTCTTTGTTTTTATAACGCTGATTAAAACATTCCAGTTAAGCAAGAATAATTCTTATGAGAGGCTGTGTGAAATCATTCTAAAAGGAAAACGTCTTTCATTTGAAATACATTTTTTTCCACATAATTTGATCACAATTTGTATCACTAAAAATCTGCAGGTTGAAACTGATTTGTATGAAATTTGAACCTATTTTTTCAGGCTTTAGTTTTCAGGTTTCAGATTGAAAATATTGTTTCGGTGTTAAGTTTTCTCATCATCAGGAGTGTCTACTTTTTATGGTTTTGTTTTTCTCTAATCAGTCATTTTTTTTCTTCGAACAACAAACGCCCAAATATTCAATCGAGAATCGATCGTTTTCATTTTCCGGATTTTGCCTTTCTTGCTTTTTTGTATATATTTTTTCTTTTTTGACATGTTCGTTCTTTCTTTACTTTTTCTGTTTTATTTATAACCTCGTTTTCTTTCTTTCTTTCTTTCTTTCTTTCTTTCTATTTAGACTTACTCTCTCTCCCTCCACTTCAATTACAGTATTTTCATCGTTATTTATAATCATTTCTTTCTTTCTTTCTTTCTTTCTTTCTTTCTTTCTTTCTTTCTTTCTTTCTTTATTTAGACTTACTCTCTCTCCCTCCACTTCAATTACAATATTTTCATCGTGATTTATAATCATTTCTTTCTTTCTTTCTTTCTTTCTTTCTTTCTTTCTATTTAGACTTACTCTCTCTCCCTCCACTTCAATTACAGTATTTTCATCGTTATTTATAATCATTTCTTTCTTTCTTTCTTTCTTTCTTTCTTTCTTTCTTTCTTTCTATTTAGACTTACTCTCTCTCCCTCCACTTCAATTACAATATTTTCATCGTTATTTATAATCATTTCTTTCTTTCTATTTAGACTTACTCTCTCTCCCTCCACTTCAATTACAGTATTTTCATCGTTATTTATAATCATTTCTTTCTTTCTTTCTTTCTTTCTTTCTATTTAGACTTACTCTCTCTCCCTCCACTTCAATTACAATATTTTCATCGTTATTTATAATCATTTCTTTCTTTCTTTCTTTCTTTCTATTTAGACTTACTCTCTCTCCCTCCACTTCAATTACAGTATTTTCATCGTTATTTATAATCATTTCTTTCTTTCTTTCTTTCTATTTAGACTTACTCTCTCTCCCTCCACTTCAATTACAGTATTTTCATCGTTATTTATAATCATTTCTTTCTTTCTTTCTTTCTTTCTATTTAGACTTACTCTCTCTCCCTCCACTTCAATTACAGTATTTTCATCGTTATTTATAATCATTTCTTTCTTTCTTTCTTTCTTTCTTTCTTTCTTTCATTTAGACTTACTCTCTCTCCCTCCACTTCAATTACAGTATTTTCATCGTTATTTATAATTCTTTCTTTCTTTCTTTCTTTCATTCTTTCTTTCTTTTTTTCTTCATTTCAATTACTGTATTTTAATCGTTATTTATAATCACTTCTACCAAGAATTTTCACAGCAAATCTAGAGGATTGGCCATTAGTGTGCACGGGAGTGTAAAACAATTGTTAATGTTTAATTTAATTCCAGTATCATAACATTTTAGTTTTTAAATTGACCTTTGCTAACAAAAACATTTCCAAGTTTCTTTCCTTTTTTCAACCGCATTACTTCATTCTGTTCTGCTTTTTTGCTGATTAATCTTCAGATTTATTTTCAGTTTTCTTTATCCATATAATTTCTTTAGGTCATTTCAATTTTCCCTTTTCTTTCTTCCGTTTCATCTTTTTTAGTTTCTTTCTTTATTTTCTACCTTTTTTGTCATTTACTCTTTTTTTGTTATATTTCTCTTTTTTCCTCATTTTAAAAATATTTTTCTCTTCTTCTTTTTTCTTTTTATCTTTACAAATTTACGACCTGCGTCTGCTATTCGGTGACTGTTATCGTTGCTTAGCAATATTTTTTTGTTAACACAAGATAAAATCATCATTGATGGTGTATGTATTTATGTTAACGTCCCCGTAACCACTCTGAAGATGGCTCATGTGAGCTGAAAGCTTAGAACGAGCAAAATAAAAACATATCCAAATGTTGGACAATTTTTGTCTTTATTTTCACCTGCAATTAAAGCCAATATACAATGTTTAGAGCGGCTCATGATTGACATACGTAATAGACATTCATTGTCTGTTATGTTCAACAATATATGTTTAGAATATATATATATATATATATATATATATATATATATATATATATAGTAAAGTAGTATCGTTGGTACTTTTTAATGTTAATTCATCAGTGGATTGTAATCCGATGGAACTCAATGTTAGATTTTAACAGAGTATTATAATGAAAATAAGTTGGATGTTTTTATAAATCCATTGGTAATAGATTATTTCGGGGAGTTCTTACAGACCGCTCTTCAGACCAAATTCCTTCGTTTGGGATAAAAATTCAAACTCCCATAATAACTAACATTGTAAATCTAACCCCTCCTGTCCAGGGAGGGTCCTGTCCTTCCATGATCCTTTTTGTCCGGACAAATCAAACCCATTCATTGTTGTGAGGAATTATGTTATGGTCATTGATTTTAACAGACGATGTTTAGAACGGCTCATGATGAAACATAATAGACATTCAAGTTACCGTGTGTCATCGTGAAACAGTTACAGGATTTTCTTTAAGTTATTTTCAACTTAAAGTAGTGCACAAAAGACAAAAACGGGAAAGTTTTTATTTTTTATTTTTAATACATTGCAAGCCAAACATAATGTAGTTGATTTAGTGGGTGACCTATCCGTTAAGCCGTAACAGATTATCAGAAGATGGGAGAATCAATCAGTATATACAAGGAGATAAATTATAGTTGTCTAGTTATATTAGAAGAAAATAAACTATACTTTAGGGAATATTTTAGACGATGATGAAAAATGGAAGTTTTGCACTAGATTTTCCATTTCCCTGAAGCAGACATTAAAAATATCAGAGTGTTATCGCCTACTCTACATTTTCTTTCTTTCTTTCTTTCTTTCTTTCTTTCTTTCTTTCTTTCTAGAAATGCATATACAGTTTTAACGAACCCCAGAATGAGGCTTTTCGCTTCTTTCCGAAAATGGTAACAATCCCACTCTGTTTGCTGCTACTATACCAAAGATAGTTGGCAGAAGACAGGCGTGATATTACAGGGGGTAACGTAAGTCCTAATTAATTAACTAACAAAGGAACAAGCAGCATAATATTATGACAGTTTCTAATATATAATTATTGCAAGTTTTATCGTTTTTATAGTTGGAATACAGAAGGCGACAAAAAGGTATATCGGAAACAATGCAGCAAGTATGGAGTGAAAAAGGAAGAAACGGTATATGGAGAAACCACAGAAGATTTAACTGAGAATGACTATTAAAATATTTTCAATGATACCATGATACATTGTGTCAAGAAAGTATTGTACAGGAAAACCAAACATCTTGAAAGTAGGTAAAGAAGAAATTTAGTACCAACGATACTACTTTACTATATATATATATATATATATATATATATATATATATATATATATATGTTTATTCTAAACATATATTGTTGAACATAACAGACAATGAATGTCTATTACGTATGTCAATCATGAGCCGCTCTAAACTGTATATTGGCTTTATCATAGATATTGCATGTCTCGGAGACACGAGAGCAGTTGACAAAAGAGAAGAAATGAAAGAACATTTTGATAGTTTTTAACGAAAAAGGTACAAATTGGTAATCAATGAAAAGAGTAGCAATAATTCCCATTTTTTGTTGGTATTCTGGGATTATAATTATTAAACTTTCGAAGTATATGGAGACTATTGAGATCAGTGTCAAGACTAGACATTTACGGAATACTGCACGTATTGAAGACTTCCGAATTGTTTCAAGCTCACCGGTAATGATGGTTGCAATCGTTACTTCCTTGATATCTCCAACTCGGTAGAAAGCCCGGGTTTCATTTTAGGTTTTTTTAACTTTCAATTTTGTTCTATTCTTTTCTGAAACAACGACATTCATTAAACGACATAGATTTTCCCTTATGATGATTAGGATGTTATCTTCATTGAACAGAACAACAACAACAACAACAACAATAACAACAACAACAACAACAATAATCTAACATACATAGAAACAACAAAGGACTGGATGATACAGTTAGTCAAATAACATGAAAACAAAAACAAAAATATTCAATAATGAAAGAAGGCACTAAATACAAACAAGATTTAAATTTAGTAGTTTCTGTAGAAAAGCAAAACAGAAACCAAGAACAAACAAATGCTGCAAAAAATATGAAAAAGAAAGCCAAGGATAAAGCTCTTGAACAGATGAAACAACACTGTCAAGACAAACCTTTGCATGGCAAATACCCATAACGTGCTAATATATCCAATCTTGATAAAGTTAATACTCATCGATGGTTACGTGTATCTGGATTAAAGTCTGAGACTGAAGGCTTTATTCTTGCAGGACAAGACCAAATTTTTTTCACTAGGAACTTTCAGGCAAATATTATACATAATAATGTGGATCCAAAATGCAGGTTCTGCGATAAATACCGAGAAACAATAGTCCATCTAATCTCAGGATGTTCTGTACTTGCCCCAAATGAAGATAAAAATCGTCACCATAGAGTGGGGCAATATTTGCATTGGACAATGTGCAAACACTATAGAAAATATGTAAACAAACACTGGTATGAACATCACCCAACTCCGGTTACAGAAATAGAAGATGTCACCATTCTATGGGATTACACCGTCTACACAGACAGAAAAATTGAAGCAAATAGGCCAGACATTATTGTTAAAAACCAGAAAGAAAAAACTTGCCTATTAATTGATATGGATTGTCCAGTGGATTGTAACATAGCAACCAAGAAATGAGAAAAACTGTCAAAATATAAAGACCTGGAAACTGAAATAGAATAAATGTGGTAATAGGAAACAAGAGTCGTGCCAGTGATAGTAGGTGCACTTGGAATGATAAAAAATGGAACAAAACAATACATTGAATGAATCCCTGGAAACCCCAGCTTAAGAGATATACAAAAAGTTGTCTTGTTAAGTACAGCCCACACACTAAGGAGAACTTTGTTTATGTAACGCTAGGGATGTTAGGGGAGATAGATAAACATGAAAATGAGTCATAACAGCACACCCCGACCTGTCTTAAGTTTTCCTGCAGACTTGGTAGGTAGTGCAACCATAGCAGAAATCAAATATATGGTGAAAAATGACATAGTAATGTAATGGGTAAAGAAAAGGAATGAAAAGAAAATTGTGATAGTTTACAGTGGGACTTGTTCAAATTGTGTTCAATGAAGAGACTAGAAGTCATCCGCATTGTAGTTGGTTCTCGGAGAATTCCATGAAATCCCATAGTGATTGGAAACTGTTGGAGGTTAGTGTGAAGATTAAACACTTAGAAAAGAATGATCCCTTGGGACTGCTCGTATACTCCGAAGAGTTCCCGAATAAGGATGAAAATTTATCACCACTAGTTATGTCTAACTTGTACTTAGTTCCATCTCCAGCTGTATTTGTAGATGAAACAGTAAAAACAGCTGCAATAATAATGATATTAATAATTATATAGTTAAAAAAGAAGATGCAAAAAGAAAAGATAAGTATGATGGTTTTAAATGCGAAATATACAAATTTTGCCCAATAATCTAGTAGAAATCATCCCCGTTGTTATTGGCAGTCCGTGAATCATTAGTACTAAATTCCAATGCGGATTGAGACTATTTAAGAAATTTATCCGATAAACACTAATAGATACTTTTTTTTATAATTCATAAAATAGCATTGGAGATGTACAAAGTGTGGCAAATGAAGAGAGTGCAAGACAACCCCACTGAAGTTGATGCTCGGGAAGTCATTAATACAGAACATTGGAAGTGGATGGAGAAGATTCAGTGAAGTGGATGGAGAAGATTCAGTGAAGTGGAAACCCTGGTGCAAAATAATCACAATAAAGAAAGGGATGATAGGTTGGTTTTTAATATTTACCTTGTTAATCTTTAATCTTTTCATTTGTACCTTCTTTAAACAAGGAACTGTATTCATACTTACGAATGCAGTATGCACTTAAAGTTATTAAGCTCAAATATTCCCTGGTGCATTACATTGAAACAGACATTAAAAACATGAGAGTGTTATTGCCTCCTCCATAATTTCTTTCTTTTTAGAACCACAGAATTACCCTTGCTGCTAGTTTTAAAAAGGGTTAAAACTATCCTCTGTCCACTCTGGCTATAATGAGAACTTGTTAGTAGAGTACAAGAAAGGTATTATATTGGACACTTTCAGAAGACTGGACTCCTTGGTTCTGCTAGGATACTCGGAAAAGTTCTCTTACCGCGATAAAGAAAAATGTGTCATCTTAGTCCATTGGCTGTGAAGAACTGAGACTTTTGTTCCATATCCATGTTCAGAACAAACAACAGCAGTAGCAATAACAACAACAATAATAATCTAAACTTATTTATAAAAGGAAATTTGTGTGTGTGTGTGTGTGTGTGTGTGTGTGTGTGTGTGTGTCCGTTACTTATAGACTTGAAAATTTACACAGTTGTACTATAAGCGTCTGTGAGTGTTCTTAGCTAGGTTTTGTGTCGAGGTGCTCCCAATAAATATCGAAAATCGATAATCGACAAAATCGGGTTATAAAAGGATTGGTCCGATTTTAATCAAATTTGATACACTCACAGACAAAGACACAAGAAACGATATTCAGAAGTTTAAAGGCTGCAGTTCCTACAATAGTGCAGAAAATTGATAATATATATATATATATATATATATAAGGTAAGATGTTTGTGTGTGTGTCTCTTTATCTGCCTGTATGTCTGTATTTTTTTCAGCCCTTTAATTTTAGTTTTTGCTTCGGGTTTGGCTCTAAGTAGGTATAATTGTAGTTCTTAGCCTCAGTCATGATCCCATTTACTCAGAGAACTTATTTAGCCTTCAAAATTCAGTTTACGACGAAAAAAATCTATTTGATATCGATAGCAGGAAATGAAGATTTGACTTACATCCATTCATTTTTCTTTCAGTCTACGGTTTTGCTTTAACTGGAATCACCTATTGCTTTTTAGTCTTTTGTGCCAACGTCCAAAGCGTCTGAGCTTCAGAACCATGGATTAGTTTTAAAGTTTTTGTTACACCCGAGCAACGCCGGGCTATAATGCTAGTAATCATAATAAAAATAATAATAATGATTGAATTAAATAGTAAAAACTGTAAATTGCTTAAATAAAGATATTGAAATGAAATTCAATTTGAATAAATGTGCTAAAGCTCCAGTTTTACGAGGTTCCCTACAACAAACATCCTCAATTAATCAATTGATATGTCTTGTCCAGTGGATTGTAACATAGCAACCAAGGAATTCGAAAAATTGTCGAAGTATAAGGACCAGGAAATTGAAATAGAAAAAATGTGGAAATTGAAAACAAGAGTTGTGCCAGTGATAGTAGGTGCACTTGGAATGATAAAAAATGGAACAAAACAACACATTGAAAGAATCCCTGGAAACCCCAGCTTAAGAGATATACAAAAAATTGTCTTGTTAAGTACAACCCACACACTAAGGAGAAATTTGTGAATGTAACGCTAGGGATGTTAGGGGAGATAGAAAAAACATGAAATGGAGCCATAACAACACACCACGACCTGCCTTAGGTCTTCCTGCAGACTTGGTAGGTAGTCCGACCATAACAGAAATCAATTTATAATCAAAAAATAATAACAATGATAATAATAATTATTGTTATTTCATATTTACATAAAAAACACTTTTCTCACTAGGATATTTTTGAAAGAATCTCTGGAAACTCCAGCTTAAGAGATTTGCAAAAAATTGTCTTATTAAGTACAGCCCACACACTAAGGGGAACTTTGTCTATGTAACACTACAGATGTTAGGGGAGATAGAAAAACATGAAATAGAGCCATAATAACACACCACAGCCTGTCTTAGGTCTTCCTGCAGACTTGGTAGGTAGTGCGACCATAGCAGAAATCCATTTATAATAAAATAATAATAACAATGATAATGATAATAATAATTATTATTTCATATTTACATAAAAAAAACACTTTCCTCACTAGGATATTTTTGTTGAAATCAGTCATTAAAATCCATACACGCAATACTGGAATGTCTTTCTGCAAATCTTTCTGAAATTTAAACCAAGCAAATTAATGGCAACTGCTACAAGACCTGGCATAGAAATAACTCAGTTTAGAAGCCAAAATTTAGCAAATCAAACTGACTCAGTAACATCACATGACCACCAGCACCAGGTCATGTTATAAGGAAAATAAAATAAACAAAGCAACAGAATCAACATAGGGTAATAAATTCACATAAAAATGTTGGACAGTTGATTGCTACAATTGCAATGAATCCTAACAATCACTGAATAAGAATTGTTTTCCTTTCTTTTTTTTTAACAAGATTTAAATATTTATGCTTTTCTTATGAGAGGCTGTATGTTTTTGTTGTAATTTAATAATTTTAGACATGATTGTCATTATAAAGTTACATAGTACTTGAATGTTTCTAGGGGTTTATTCTTTTTAATTTTGTTTTTTCAATATTTGGCCGTTGATTTATGAGTTTTCATCTTATTCTGTGTTCAATAGATAAGAAACTTAATTTATTGTGGGTAAAACATTCCCGATAGATATTTTTTCATGCTTTTATCTGGGTACGTTTCTGTTTATGTGTGTGCGAGTCTGTGTGCATTTGGAGAAGCTTCTGTGTGTACTTGCGTGTCAGCGTTTATGCTGTTAAATATGAGTGTAAATATGAGTGTAAATATGAGTGTAAATAACACTCGATAAATATTTAGTTTTCCGTTTTTCATTTAATATGGCGCAATCAATAATAATAATAATAATAATAATAATAATAATAATAAATACTATTTTAACATTATTAATATTATTAATAATTTATTTAATTTATCATTTATATTATTAATAATAACAATGTTATTACTTTATTATTAATAATATTATTATAATATTATATAATTAGTATTAATTTAAAATTGTTAATAATAATAAATATTATTTTAATATTATTAATAATATTAGTTATTTATTTAAAATGAATAGTAATAATAAATATTATTAATATTAATATATTATTAATTTATTTAATATTACTACTACTACCATCACTACTACTACTACTAATAAATATTATTTTAATATTATTAATATAATTTATTTAATTTATCTGAATTATTATTAATTATAATGTTATTCTTTTATTACTAATAATAATATTTTTTGTATTATTATTAATATTAATTTTGTAAAAGTTATTGATAATAATAAATATTATTTTAATATTATTATTTGTATTAATTATTTACTTAATATTAATAGTAATAATAAATATTATTTTAATATTATTAATATGGTATTAATTTATTTAATATTATTACTACTACTAATAATAATAAGAATAAAATTAATGATAAATATTATTTTAATATTATTAATTGTATTAATTATTTACTTAATATTAATAGTAATAATAAATATTATTTTAATATTATTAATATGGTATTAATTTATTTAATATTACTACTACTACTAATAATAATAAGAATAAAATTAATGATAAATATTATTTTAATATTATTAATTGTATTAATTATTTACTTAATATTAATAGTAATAATAAATATTATTTTAATATTATTAATATGGTATTAATTTATTTAATATTACTACTACTACTAATAATAATAAGAATAAAATTAATGATAAATATTATTTTAATATTATTAATTGTATTAATTATTTACTTAATATTAATAGTAATAATAAATATTATTTTAATATTATTAATATGGTATTAATTTATTTAATATTACTACTACTACTAATAATAATAAGAATAAAATTAATGATAAATATTATTTTAATATTATTTTAGTATTTTCTAGTTGTTATTTTTTATGTTATTTGTTAATATTGGACCGCACTCTTTTCATTTCCTCAGATTGAAAAGTCACTTCATTGATTATGACGTCGAAATATAAAAGAATGCAACTCATTCCACTGAAGCATGACGAACAAGATTTCATAGTTTCAAAGTTAAAATTAAAACAAGCATATCAGAAAAAAAAATTTTCATAATAATCGGGAAGATATGATTTTTCTACGAGTTGCAATCAAATACTGCAAAAATCAGTAAAAATGTCCACGGTGAAAAAAAAAAATGCTTCAAATCCCTAAGATGACACACATTTTAAATAGATAAAGCTTCTCGCAATTTGTGAACTATACTTGTAAGTTTTGTATTTCTTTATGACAGATTACTAGAAATCTCATCAATAGGTCTATCGGACTCTTTTCCAATAAATCAGTGGGCTTCAACTAATAATAGGATTATTGATGACCTCATGTGCCACATCTTGTAAATTTCCATGTCTAAATCCTTGTAGTTTGATAAATTTTTGAAGATATTCAAAGATATATTACAATCTTCAGGAACTGATATGTTAAAAGAAAGCACATTCTGTTGCTGTCGTCTTTGATGTCTGGGCGATGAGCGTCGATTATTCTGTCTGGGTGTATATGTGAAATCACATAAAATTGTTACAAAGTCGTACCAGTTTCTTGCAGTTTATTTCCCGTAATATTGGTATATTCTCTAATCTTTGTGACAAAATCTAGATATATTGAATGTGTTTCTGCATTTTTCCCTTTCCTGAATGTTATTTTTGCACATTTATCTAATCCGAAATCTATACTGAAGTCGTCATTGAAACATTTTACAGTATTGAAGACACCCTTTAACTGATTGTCGTCTTTGGCAAAGAGTTTGATATCATCCATGTCGAATAGGTGATTAAAAACTTTCTTTTTTACTTTGTATTTACTGCTTAGTTCATGCGAAACTGTGATTAAGAACAGACAAAACAGAACGTACGACAGGAACTCTTCTGAATAATGTTATTCTTTTATTACTACTACTAATAATAATATTTTTTGTATTATTATTAATATTAATTTTGTAAAAATTATTGATAATAGTAAATATTATTTTAATATTATTAATTGTATTAATTATTTACTTAATATTAATAGTAATAATAAATATTATTCCTCGTCGGATATTCAAACAATTTGAAGTAGCTTTGTTGTGATTTCAGTATAATGTGGTTTTCCACTGCTTCATGCTATTGTAGTAGAATAAAAAATTAAGAATTAAAATCTTCTTCACTTTAAAAAAAATTCACAATGACGTGTGAAATCCTGCTTTTCCCAAATAGAAAAAGGGTTAACAATGTGCTTAAAAAAAAGTCCAAATCAAATTTCTCATTTTAAAATGATTTTTGACCAATGGGAGCGACTTGCAAGATCAAAAAGAACTTAGCCATTAAGTGCGAAAAATCTAGATTACAATTAAAGGACTTTATCAGCATCAGTCAGTCAGAGAGACTCGGATGGGAGCCGCGTGACGAAACAACTAAAATGTAGCTTCAGCTTCAAATCGACCCGGAGATAAGGTCAGGTCGCACCTTGTTCTCTTTCCCCTTCTTTCTTGTGTGCTGATATTTTTTAGTTCTTCTCCACCCCAAAAACATTCCTACTGAATACATATATACATACATACGTACGTACGCACGCATATACACTTTCAACAATTGCTACTACGAATATTTTGTATGAACTCTATCCTTAACTTCGTAATAATGTTTCTTATTGCACATTAACTCCTACAACTTATGTTATTCTTTCCTTTAAATAAATTTCTATTCTAACATGAAAAATGTATATTTTATTCTTACTTTATTCCACACAATTCCACATATTCCAACCTGCCGACAATCAACCTTCTGATGAAAACCTTCTGATGATGACAATTCTTGATAAAACTTGTAAGCTGTACGGAGTTTGGTTAAGTATGACACAAGGCTGAATCAAATAAACCTTAACGAGCTCCTATTTGCTACACTATATTTAAGGGAATTTACTATCACCGAGGAGAATTTGTACATTTCCAAATCCTTAATGATCCAAGAATGTGACAAACTATCAAAGGTCTTACGGTAATCTATCATTATTATTATGTCATTTTTCATCATATTTCGATTTCTGCTATGGTCGCACTACCAACCAAGTCAGCAGGAAGACCTACGGCAGGTCGTGGTGTGTTGTTATGGCTCCATTTCATGTTTTTTTATATCTCCCTAACACCCCTAGCGTTACATAAACACAGTTCTCCTTAGTTTGTGGGCTGTACTTAACAAGACTATTTTTTGTATATCTCTTAAGCTGGGGTTTCTAGGGATTATTATTATTATTATTATTATTATTATTATTATTATTATTATTATCTAAATGCTTCATCTATTCAATATTATTTAAAGACTATCGCGGTTACTACTCTTGTTATCAAAATCAATTTTATTATTCTCATAATACTTAAAATAAACAAATAAATATATTATTATTATTATTATTATTATTATTATTACTATTATTATTATGTTCATTTTTTTTTTCAATTTTCATTTCCGGAATATTCTTTTCTCATGCTATTTCTTGCAGCTTTTCACTCAAGTAATTTTCTTTATTTAAATATTCCCTTTCCGGTTTTCGATCTTGATTTTATAAAATTTATGATGCATCTGTCGACTTTTATTTAATTTTTCAGTATCCATTCGTTTTTTTCTTTTCATATTTTCTTTTTTTCTTCCCGTGTCTTTTTTTTTTTTTTTTTGTAATTTGAATTCCTTTTCTGTTTGCATGCGGCCTGCAAAGGCAAAGTTCGATTTGATCTGTAAATCTCAAATAACAATAAAAATAAATAATTCATAAATGAAATAGAAAAAAAAACAAACTAACAAACATTAACAAATGATAATTTGAAACTTACCGATAAAAATAATTATAAAATGAAATTATATTTAGAAAAGCAAAAAAAGCAAAGAGTTTTTCATGTTATCTATCGGGTGTGATATTTGATAAAACACCGGAGTTTATCGCGGAGTGATTTTCGTTGAACAAAAAGGAAACAAACGAAAGTGTGCACTCACGAACATTTACAGGCAAAGGCTATGAAATACAACCAGATGGTTATCAGTCATGTGCCATACGAGATACACGCTTTAGGCGATCATGTCTCGAAAGAGACATAACTGACTGGGCAGATGATTATCCCACAGTAGGTTGCCATTGCTTTCTGCGGTAGACTGGTTGCCTGCCAAAGGTATAGAACCCAATCTGTTTTGTTATTTAACCCATAACTGGAAGTAAGAGACGGATTAATACCTTTCCCAAGGGAATTTCCGCGTAAGTGAATGCAATGAATTCAACTGGAATTTGAACTCGGCTCCCCAATTTCTCGTTTCGAGCCGATATCCACTGCAGCACAACGCACATCCACTCCTGAATAGACAGGACATCACTTCAGTAAAATGTAATGCGACTTTTCTCTCTCTCTCTCTCTCTCTCTCTAAATATATATATATAGCGACTCTGACTGACACCAAATCGGTCGAGTTTCGATCCCGGCCAGAGCCAAGTGGATGTGTCTAGCCACACTGATGAGCTGTGATACAGCGAAACAGGCTTGTATGTGGATGACTAATATATTATTCTCTCATTACGATTGAGCTCTCTAGAGAGGAAAATTTTTAAAACAGTTTCCACTTTTGCGATATAAGCATTACTCTTCAGAAATGAATTGTGTTCTTTCGGTGACTGTCGTGTGTATACACTGCTTATATACAACACGTTAAAATTTGCCTTCTCTGATTCTATGCACCTATGGCCTAGGCGGGTAGTGATTCCTACTGACACCAAATCGGTCGGTCGACTTTCTATCCCGGCCAGAAGCAAGTGGATGTGTCTAGCCACACTGATGAGCTGTGATACAGCAAAACAGGCTTGTAAGTGGATGAATAATATATATATATATATATATATATATATATATATATATATATATATATATATATATAATTCAGGTGAAGAGAATTCCGAGTTCTCCGGCATATAATTTTTTTTATAAGAGTGCTCAACACAACAAAAATAGTAGAGCATAATATAATTTAACTTGTTTTTTTATTATTTAAAATTAATATAGTTTACATTGAGACATGAGAGAATCGGACCCATAACAATTTTATGGGAATTTACTATACACACAGACAGAAGAATCAAAGCTAATTTCTCAGACATCATGATCAAAGAATGTGCTTTCTTAATAACATGGAAAGGAACGTCTAAGAAACTGGTATGTACATCACCCAGACCCGGTTACAGAGTTACGAATTGTAACAATTTTATGTGATTTCACATATACATATAGACAGAACAATCAAAGCTCATCGCCCAGATATCAAAGACGACAACAACAGAATGTGCTTTTTTTTTTTTACATATAACTACCTGCAAATTGTAATATATCTTTGAATATCTTCAAAAAATTATCAAAATACAACGATTTTTACATAGAAACTTGTAAGATGAATCTCATGAAGACGTTAATAACTCCGTTAGTAGTTGGAGCCTTCGGATTGATTGGAAAAGAGTTCGATTGATCCATTGAACAGATTTCTAGTAACCCATGTTACAAAGAAATTCAAATTTCACACATTACGAAGAGCTTAATCTACTTTAAATAAAGTAAGACGGAAGGTGTGACACAGAGATCCGAAGGCGAATTGGCATGGTGAAAGAAGCATTCCATTGAGTAAAGTATTAAGAAGCAAGACAATTTCGCTAGAAACAATGAAGACAGTACTGGATTGCTATGTGATGTCAGTTCTTCAATATGGCAGTGAATGTTAGACAATATCATCGAAGATGAAGGAAAAACTTGAAGCAACTGAAATGTGGTTCTACAGAAGGATGATGCGAATATCATGGATCGAGCATGTGAGCAATGATGAGGTATTGGAAATGATGGAAACGAAAAGGAAATCAATACTGAGTATCAGTAAGAGACAGCTGAAGTTCCTAGGACATGCAATGAGGTAGGAGGGCTTGGAGAACCTGATACTAACAGGCCAGATAGAGGGAAAAAGAGACAGGGGAAAACAGCGGATAACATATTCGAAGGACCTAATCAGGAGGATGATGGAACGAGGGTTGCATGGTGTAACAGGAGAAGGCGTGCTAAGAGCCACCAAGGATAGGGAGACGTGGAAAGCCATGATCGCCTACGTTCTGAAAGGACAGGGTACATAGAAGAAGAATATATATGCCAACTGTTTATAAGAAATTATAATGTGGATATAAAGTGGGGGATCAAATCTATATTATAATCAATATATAAACTTATGCCTCATTTTGTGGCCATGCTAGTTTCTATACCCTTTTTTTTAATCATATCACCCCGAGCAACGCGGTAACGCCACTGATGTACAGGGGGCTACGTAAGAGTGAAAAGATTAGAAGAGAGAAAGCCGGAAACCACATCCTAAACAGGGAACAAGGGATGAGCCTCTTCGCCTGTTCAATAAACGTGGGTAGAGTGTGAACCGGGTGATAGTTTAACCTATCTACTCCAATTGAAAAGAAAAAAAAAAGAAACAGGAGTGAAAAGTTTGGAAAAGAGAAAGCCGGAAACCACATCCTAAACAGGGAACAAGGGATGAGCCGCTTCACCTGCTCAATAGACGTGGGTGGAATGTGAACCGGGCGATAGTTTAGTCTATCTACGCCAATTAAATTAATACATTTATATTCTAGATTTATGGGCTTGAGCTAGTGGATGACAGAACGGGGGTTGCATGGTGTCAAAGGAGAAGGCGTGCTAATAGCCACCAGGGATAGGGAGACATGATCGCCTACGTCCTGAAAGGACAGGTCGCATAAAAGAAGAAGAAAATAAAAAAAAAACAAACAAAAGAAAAACCCCAAAACAACCAAAACAAAAAGAAAAACAGAGATTGGAACTCGAACATGTGAACCCATAAAAAATAATCTTTACATTAATAAGAAATAATATCAGTTAAAAAAAGTATTCAAGGAAGTCTCTGAATTCGAAACGTAGGAAGGGACAATGGGAAGCCATACGAACCTTTTTCAACAGGTCATGGTAATTCCTAGATAATGAAAAAGGACATGTGCATATTCATCATAGCATACGTCCTAAAGAGATATAGCAAGGAAAAGAATATCTGCTCGCCTTGATAATTATTGATTCCTCAGTAGTGAGGGACATCGAAAGACGTGTATAAAAAATAAAATGTTCCGCTTTTACTGAACATACCGCACGAAACAAAAAAAAACCCCTGCATGATGAAAGAAAAAACACCCCCAAAGAGTGTCAGTCAGTTAAGTGCCATACGTGATACACGCTTGGGCGATCATGTCACGAAAGAAACATGACTGACTGGGCAGAAGATTATTCCGCAGTCGGTTGCCATTGTATTCTGCAGTAGACTGGTTGCCGACCAAGGCTATAGAACCCAATCTGTCCTGTTATTTAACCCATAACTGGAAGGAAGAGACGGGTTAATACCTTTTTCCAAGGGTATTTGCGCATAAGTGAATGCAATGAATTCGGCTGGAATTCGAACTCGGCTCCCCGATTTCTCGTTCCGCAACGCACATCCTGCACCACAACGAACATTCAAAAGAGTGTATACATCGTAAAAATGAAACTTATTTTCTCTTACTGTAACTTTCTTGGAGAATATAACTAAAATAAAATATTCTTTTTGAATAAAAAAATTTTAAAAAATACACAAAAAAAGAAAAAAGAGAATAACGAATATTCACAGTCATCGGATATTCATCTGGTTACATACAAGGAACAAATGAAAATATTCTGTTAGAATAAGTCTGTAGAGTTACAAAATTGGTTCTCTTTAAAGAGCTTTCTCGATCACACATGGTTGGAATATATGACATATTCTGTAAGGTGACATTTCAACATGCACACAATTCGTGTGCGTATTATTATTCTTCTTTGTCGTGTACTTTCAGAGCGTTGTTGATCATGGCCCTCTACAACCTTCTGTTCTTTGTAGCTCTTAATAAATGTTGACATTTTGTTGTTTTTCCTAACCTTGTCCCACTATCCATTTAATCAAAGTCATTGTTCTTCTATTTGTCGTCTCACTTAAGGGAGTTGATGATGATGACTCTCTACAACCACCAGTTCTTTGGAGCTCTTAAGAAAAGTTGACATTTTGTTATCTATACTAACCTTGGCCTACCTTAAATTAAACAACTTCATTATTTTTTATATTTGTTGTCTCCCTGTAGGGCGTTGGTGATCATGGCTCTCTACAACCCCCTTCCCTTTGTAGCTCTTAATAAATGTTGATATTTTGTTATTTCTCCTAAGCATGTCTCCTCATCCATTTAATCAAGCTCATTTTTTCTCTTTTATTTACCATGTTTCTCCAGGGCGTTGGTGATCATGGCTCTCTACAACGTCCAGTTCTTTGGAACTCTTAATAAATGTTGACATTTTGTTATCTCTTCTAACCATGTCCTGCCCTAAATTAAACAAGTTCATTATTCTCTTCTTCTGTTTGTCATTTCCCTGTAGAGCGTTGGTGATCATGGCTCTCTACAACCTCCTGCTTTTTTGTAGGTCATAATAAATGTTGACATTCGTTATCACTCTTAACATTTTCATGCCTCAAATTAATCAAGCTCGTTATTCTATTTCTATTTGCCGTGTTCCTCTAGGGCGTTGGTGATCATGGCTCTCTACAACCTCCTGTTATTTGCAGCTCATAATAAATGTTGACATTTTGTTTTCTATCCTAACCTTTTTTCTCGCCATACATTTAATCAAATTCATTATTCTTTTTCTATTTGTCGTGTCCCTTCAGGACGTTGGTGATCAACCTCTTGATTTTTTTAGCTCCTCATAAATGTTGACTTTTTCTTATCACTCCTATCCCCCTCATTCATTTACTAAAGCTTGTTAAGTAGATTATGCATTGCTTTCCTCTTTCTCTTTTGCTTTCATTTTTTACCCTGAGTACAAAATTTTCCATAACCTTATTCCTCATTCTTTGACCTAGACATTTCCTGATGTTAAGGATAATTTTGTTTTAATTCTTTTTAAAACTTTGTCATTGCTCACATTTTTGGCTAATTTTGTTCTCAGCATCCTTCTGTAGAACCACGGTAATATATTTCTGTGACTCGACAAAAATAGGATTGACATCAAAAGCAGGATAGAAAAAGGGTGGTCGACGTCGAAGTTGTAAAATATATATACAGCCGACAAAAGCGTGATTACATCAAAGGTAGCCGGCTTCAAAAGAAATAATCGGCGAAAATGATTGATAGATGTTTCTGCCCATAGATGACATAGTTAAGCGAAAACTTGAGAAAGTAAAAATACGTGGAAATTTTAACTTATATCAGATTGTTTTTTTTTCTGTTTCTATGAAAACACCGACAGAAGATCAAGAGAACGCAGAGAAGAGAGGAGAAGAAAAGACAACACCCGCAAGCCAAAGACTGCCGTCAGCTCCTTCGTATGTGCGCGATATATCTCCGGTTGCTCCATAACACAAAAGGGTCACCGCCGTTGATGCCAAGGCGATCTTTGCTTTCCAAGTTATAGAGCGCCACATTTCCGTTGCTTCAAGTCAACTCTCCAGGATACCATTTTTCATTTGGCTTGCTGATGCAAAAGATAAAAATATATTTTGGCCCGTTTATAGTTTTTACAGAAGAATCCCACTCGGGTAGGTTCAGAGTTCTAAGAATATATTAACCTTGATTCGAAATGTCTAGAAAAATCTCACCCACCCCAAAGATTCTGAACTCGGACCAGTCATCTTGATCTCATATTTGGTTATTTTATATGTATCGATCCAGAGTAAGTATTTTTAAAGGAAAAAAAGAGAATATAAAATGAATAGTAGACAATAGACGAGAAAAAGAAAAAGGAACTTTAAAATCTTTTCCATGGAGAACATTAAGCCTGTAACGTTTTTAGAATTAAAATAACATAAAAAAAGTTATATGTGTATGTATAGGGATAATTTCTATCAGTTAAAGATGTTTTAATACTAGAAAGCGAAATAAATCTATTAAAGATAAAATGCTCTAACAATTTATAAAGAGCACAGTCAGTCATTCAGTTAAGTGCCATACGCGAAACACGCTTGAGCGATCACTTCTCGAAAGAGCCATGACTGACTGGGCAGAAGATTATTCCGCAGTCGGTTGCCATTGTATTCTGCAGTAGACTGGTTGCCGACCAAGGCTATAGAACCCAATCTGTCCTGTTATTTAACCCATAACTGGAAGGAAGAGACGGGTTAATACCTTTTTCCAAGGGTATTTGCGCATAATGAATGCAGTGAATTCAACTGGAATTTGAACTTGGCTCTCCGATTTCTTAAAAAGTTTACTTAATTATCAAAACCAATAGAAAAAAAGACAAACCAATCGAACATCAATTCTCTGTCCATTAAGTGATTTTCAGTCATCGCTTCATTTATTTCTGAATAAATTTAATTTTAGAGAATGGTACCAACATGGACAATATTTAAATATACTCTTTTTATTTTATTAATGTAAAGTAATTAGAGTCGGTCTATCTACTTTAATAGATATATATATTCTAATTCAGCAAAATGCCGAGAATCGCACCCAAGATAGTGAATACTGATTTTCTAGGGAACCAAACTTGCTCCCAAGTGTTATGGTTAAACACAATTATTCCTTAGATAATGGACTCTCCCTCCTATATTAATAAGAGTTAACAGGAAGTTAAACCGAGAAGTTCTTGGGAAGTTCTTAGAAGTTCTAGAGAGTTCTTTAGAGTTCTATGGGAGTTCAGTAGAACTATTAGTTGGTTCCGGTTTGGACATAGTTGGACTAAGGCAGTTGATATTAGTCGACAGTTAACCGAATACTAAGGAGTCAGCTTACAGTGGAAGATTACCAAGTTCCTAACATTTTGGGTGCGTTAAGTAGATTAACAACCGATGGAGCACGATTATTACCTTTAGTGCGAAAACTACTCCACAACACTAAGTTGAAAACTTAATATGCCACAATCTCCATTCTCCCAATATTACCCTGAGCTTAACTAAACTGTACTTCGTAAACGTCGTTTATGGGACAAGATGTTATGTTCAATCCTTTTCTTATGAGAGAATCTATTCCAGAGTGGTAATTAATCAGTGACTTTTTGTTATCCCTCCTAACCTTGCCTATTGTCCATTTACTCAAGTTCGCTAGGTACATTATGCATTGCTTTTCTTTTTCCCTCTTGCCTTCAATCTGTCCTGTGAGTATAAAATTTTCCAAACCTTTATTTCTCATTATTTGGACTAAACATTTACTGTTGTTTTAATTTTTTAAAACATCGACGTTGTTAACATGTTCGGCTAATGATATTCTCACCATCCTTCTGTAAAGCCACTGTAACATATTTCTGTGACCGGATAAAAAACATGATTGATATAAAAGCAGGGTCAACAGAAGTGTGGTCGACGTCGAAGGCAGAAAATTAAAACAGGACCGACAGATGTGTGATTGCATCAAAGGCAGCCGGCTTCAAAGGTTATCAGAAAAGAAACTCGGCGCGATGACTTGACTCTTGCATTGAAAGAACAACCAACTTAGGAGAAGGTTAAACTCAGAATTAATACCAAGCCTGACGAAGGATAGCCTCCGTCTATCAACCTTACACTAGACGTGTAGACTGCTGCTATGGCCACAATGTATGTAGCTCCCCAATGAAATTATTAGGTTCCGCGTCTCTAGATACTGACTGTGATGTATGAGTTAAACAGTCAGTAAAAACGATACTGGACATTATATCAGTCCCTATAAATTACACAGTCAGTTAAGTGCCATACGTGATACACGCTTTCGCGATCATGTCTCGAAAGAGACATGACTGACTAGGCAGAAGATCTATCCCGCAGAAGGTTGCCATTGCTTTCTGCAGTAGACTGGTTGCCGACCAAGGCTATAGAACCCAATCTGTCCTGTTATTTAACCCGTAACTGGAAGAAAGAGACGGATTAATACCTTTCCCAAGGGTATTTGTACGTAAGTGAATGCAAGGAATCCAACTGAAATTCGAACTCGGCTCCCCGATTTGTCATTCCGAGTCGATATCCATTGCACCACAACGCACATCCTAAATTACACAGTACACCATGCATATTAAACTATAACGAACACCATGTTAGTAAAACTACAAATGACACCATATTAAGAGAACCAAACTGAACACTATATCAGTTACTATGAATTATTCTGAACACCGTATTAGTAAAACTTTGCTGGATGGAATGTTAGTAAAGCTATTATAAACGCCATGTTAGTAAATAATATATTGGACAGTATATTAATTTTTATAAATTCTACTGGACACCATATTAGTAAAACTATACAGAGCACCGTGTTAGTAGAACGACAATGGACACCATGTTAGTAAAACTATAGAGGATACTATGTTAGTAGAACTAAAATGGGTACCAGGTTAATAGAATTATATTAGACCCTATAACAGTTCCTATAAAATATGCATGTTAGCTGACATATAATGGACACCATGTTAGTAAAACTATAGAGGATACTATGTTAGTAGAACTAAAATGGGTAACAGGTTAATAGAATTATATTAGACCCTATAACAGTTCCTATAAAATATGCATGTTAGCTGACATATAATGGACACCATGTTAGTAAAACTATAGAGGATACTATGTTAGTAGAACTAAAATGGGTAACAGGTTAATAGAATTATATTAGACCCTATAACAGTTCCTATAAAATATGCATGTTAGCTGACATATAATGGACACCATGTTAGTAAAACTATAGAGGATACTATGTTAGTAGAACTAAAATGGGTAACAGGTTAATAGAATTATATTAGACCCTATAACAGTTCCTATAAAATATGCATGTTAGCTGACATATAATGGACACCATGTTAGTAAAACAATACAGAACACCATAATAGTAGGATCAAAATGGACAACATGTTGTTAAGACTATATAGGACACCATGTTAACAGAACTATATTGGTCACTATATCAGTTTCTATAAACTATATTGGATACTATGTTGTAAATATATACATCACGTAATATTAGTAGAATTATGATGAACACCATGTTAGTGAAACTATAATGGCCACCATGTTAGTAAAAATTGATTGACCTATATCAGTTCCTATAATTTCTTCTAAATCGTTCTACCTCAAGCAAGGCAGTACTGCCACTGGTGCACAGTGAGTTACATAAAAGAAGAATAAAGATATAGGATAAAAAGTCACAGTAAGTGTCGGAGAATGGGTGGGAGAAGGGCGGGAACATTGGTGTGAAGAGAGATGCGTGAGTGTAAAGTGTAAAGTGAGAAAACGGATGGGAGTCAAAGAGATACGAAATGAGGGATGACATTGCATTTAATCACCTGGAGATTGTGGCTATCAGGGAAACAAGAATAGGGAAGGAAGTTTCACATGCGGGAAGTGCGAGAAAAGAAGCTGGTACAGTAGAAATTGTGGTTGCACTTGATTGTTTTCGCAGTAAAATGGTGAGACCTTGTTGCTAGCCTAGTAACTCGTGTAAATCCGTGTAGGAGGGAGGCAGCGAGGAGCTATGCTCGTCGGAGCAGAATCCGTGAAAGTATTTGTGGAAGAGACAGCGGGAAGCCACATATCGGGAGGCCACATATAGAGATTCTATGTCGAAATGTACATCCGACATCGTTGAATTTTGAAAATTTTCTCAAATATACAAAGTGTTCGAAGCCATTATCAATGCCGAGGTCGTTCAACATCTCACGGCCCACGGGCTCCTATCGGACAAACAGTATGGCTTCCGCTTCACCAGGTCTACTGCTGATATGCTAACGACCATCACCGAGTATATATACCAGGCTCTCGACAAGAATGGTGAAGCCCGAAATGTCGCCCTGGACATCTCAGAGTATGGCATGACAGCCTTCTACGGAAACTGCGAAGCTACGGCATTACTGGACTTTTGTTGGACTTAATCCAGTCATTCTCTCCAACCGCACACTGAAGGTGGTTTTAAACGAACATACCTCCCAAAACTACCCTACAAACGCGGGTGTACCCCAAGGCTCTATCCTAGGTCCTACGCTCTTTCTAATCTACATCAATGATCTCCCCGATGCCATAAGATCACAAGTAGGCATGTTCGCCGACGATACCCCAGTATACGCTCGCCTCGATCAAAAATCTGATGTTGATGATAAGGTGAACCTCGCAGCTGAGCTTGAAAAGGACCTCCAATCCGTGGTGGATTGGGGTAGGAAATGGCTCGTAAAATTCAATTCTTCCAAAACGAAGCTGCTGTCAATTAACCACCACAGACGACCGCACCTCCCTCCCATTAGCATGGAACAGGCATGCCTCCCAGAGAGTAAACCACTACGCCTGCTTGGCCTGACACTCTCAGCTGACCTCAAGTGGAATGACTACGTCGAATCCATTGCTAAATCCGCTGCCATGAAAGTTGGCTCTCTGTGTAGGGCCCGGAAATTCTTTCCGCCTGAAACTATCCTGCACTTATACAAATCTACCATCCGCCCGTGTGTTGAATACTGTTGCCACATCTGTTTGGGTGCCCCTGCTATTCTCCTCGGGCTTCTTGACAAAATACAGCGAAGAATCTGTAATGTGATTGATACCGACTTGGCTGACTGCCTGCAGTATCTCTCTCACCGGCGTGACGTGGCTTCCCTGTGCCTCTTCTATAAATACTTTCATGGCTTCTGCTCTGATGAACTTAAATCACTGGTGCCCCCTAGGTGTGAGTTCGCACGAGATACTTGATTGGCAACTAGGTCCCACCCTTTTACAGTGAAACCGATGAAATGTAACCGCAATTTGTACTCCAACAGCTTCTTTCCTCGCACTTCCCGCCTGTGGAATTCCCTTCCGCATGCTTGCTTCCCCGACGGCTATAACCTCGAGGAGTTTAAATGTAAGGTCAATAGACACCTTCTAACACACTAACCCACCAATTCTCCCCAACTCTCCCCCTATGTACATCCTAACTCGTCTATCGCCCTGTGTAACCCCCTGTGCTATAATATATATATAGATTTTTTTCGTGTGTTTTTGCTCCGCGTAACTGCCTTTTTGTTAACACTTTTTGGTTAGTTTAGTATCGAGCACTTTTCTTTCCTGGTGGTTCGTTCCGTTCGAGGGTTTTTTTCTTTACTGTGAAGAACCGTATGTATTGTCGGTCCTACGCAGTTTTCTTTTTTTTTCCCCTCTTTGTCCAAAGCTCTATAGCCGAGGACAATAACGGAGTTAGATTCTGCTGGTTATTCGTGGTCTTTAAAAGTTTCTTGTGTAACATTTTAAGATTAGAATACGTACAGAGTCGGTTTTATTATTATTATTATTATTATTAATATATATATATATATATATATATATATATATATATATATAGAGAGAGAGAGAGAGAGAGAGAGAGAGGTGGGAGGGAGAGAGACTCGAGTTTAGAGATTCAAGTTGAGCCGCTAGGTAAAGATCGATTAGAGTGCAGATTTTTCTCTGTATTTTGACGAGAACCCCAAGGTGAATAGCAGAGGAGCCCGACCAGTTTGTGACAACAGTATTCAATGCACGGGTTGATGGTAGATTTGCATATAGATATGATGGATTCAAAAGAGAAAAAACTTCCTAACCCAACCTTTTTAGCAGTAGATTTAGCAATTAATTCAATGTAATTGTTACACGTAAGATCAGCTGAGAGAGCGACACCGAGGAGGCGCAGTATTGCTCTCAGGGAGACTAGCGTGATCCATGCTGATGGCGGGTAGGAAAGATTGTCTATAGTAGTTAAAGGATAGCAACTTCGTTTTGGAATCATTAAAATTTATGAACCATTTCTTACCTTAGTCCACAATTGACTGGAGGTTCTTTTCAAGAGCAGTAGCAAGATTTGTTTTGTCAGTATTGCCAGATTTCTTAGCGAGGCGGGAGTAAATGGTGGTGTCGTCAGCGTAGATGCCTACTTGGGATCTGATTACGCCAGAGAGATAGTTGATGAAAATTAGAAAATGCGTAGAGCCTTGATATCGTATAATAGGATCTTGAAGCATGCTTGTTCAATATGATCTTCGGTACGCGACTCAATAGGAACAATTTGATAAAGTTAAACAAGCGTTCCGATATATTCTAGCCATGTAGCTTGTGCAGAAGGCCAAGTGCCACACTCTGTGAAATGCTTTGGATATCCAGAACAACAGCTCGAGCATCACCGTTCTTATCAAGAGCCTGGTATATATATATATATTCAGTGATGGTCGTTAGCATCATAGCGGTAGATCTGCCAAAGCGGAAGCCATACTGTCTATCGGAGAATAAGCAGTGAGCTATGAGATGTTGAACCACTTTAGCAGTGATGATGGCCATGAACACTTTGCAAAAAATTGGTAGAAGGATAATAAGGCAATAATTGGAGGGGTCTGAGTGTTCTCCCGAGTTCTTAAAACCAGGAACCACAGATGTGGACTTCTAGCAGGCAGGAAAGCAAGAAGCAGAAAGACAGTAGTTGTAGAGTTTGTAGAACACAGAGGAGAGTTCAGGAGCACATTTCTATAAGACAATGACTGGAATTCTGTAACCTCTGCTCACCTTATGTGGCTCAAGTTTAGAAATTATTTTAGAAACCAACGAGGGGTAATGTAGAAGTCGCTTATTTGAGCATCAGTTTTAGGTGGGAAGTGAGGTGCACATATTCCAGACGAATTAAGTGAGATGTTAGAGGAAAATATGCGAGCAAAGTACTTAGCCTTGTCCGCTGTAGCTGTGAGTACCTCATATTGTTAATTAAAGGAGGGATGGAAGCACATTTTTGTAGATCTGCCAGTAGTCTATGGATCAGAACTTGCGGCCTGCTATACGCTGCTTCATTCTGTGACATTGAGGTTCCTCTTACACTCATTACGAGCAGAGATAAAAAAGGCGCCTATTATGGTTAGACGCGTGGCTCCGACAAAGCCGGAAGTAGTGATTTCTGTGGGCTATGGCGGCCGAGCAGGCAAGGGAGAACCAGGGAAGCGAATGTGGTTTAAGGTGGAACTTCCTGGCTGGGATAAAAGCATTGATGCCCGCTTTCACCCAGAAGGAGAAGCTTACCCTTCACCGGCGAGACTAAACACTTTCTTCCAATGGACCTCGCACAGAAAGTCTCGTAGTGTCTCCTAGTCCACCCTTTGATAGCAGTAAGAGATTCTGCTGGTCGGAGGAGGCTGGGAGGAAGAGGAGTCGAGAGATATTAATAAAAACCACAGCATGATCAGAGTTGCCAAGAGGGCAAAGCTGCATAGCATGACAGAAGTCATGGATGAGAGTGAAGCAGAGATCTAGCAGAAAAGCTTGTCATTCACGCATACTAGGGAAACGTGTGGGGGAAGTCCACTACTTGTGTGAGAGACTGGGTGATCGCAAAGTTCAGGGTGTGGATGCCAGCAAGATCAGTAACAGAGTTTTCCAGTCAATTGGTATTGTGAGCATCGAAGTCACGGAAAACTAATATGATGGTGAACGGCTGAGAAGCAATGACATTATCTATACTATCAGAGATACTATTCAGCAAGGAACAGTCGGGAGAGAAAAAAAAGAGTGTACCGGGAACCTCTTCCTGAACAGAAAAAAGGGAAGAGCCTCTACTCCTGATCAATAAAAGGGGATGGAGTATGAACCGAGCGATAGTTGGGTCTATCTACTCCAACAAAAAAATAAATAAATAAATAAATAAATAAATAAATAAATAGAAATAAAAATAAAAATAAAAAACAAAATAAAATAAATAAAGTAAAATAAAGGCTATGGGTGAGAAAAGATTTTTAAACTAACGTTTTGAATTAGTGAGAAAGTCGAGATAGCCACGATTTCGAGAATTGCCAGTCCCGGTATGATAATGATGAAGTGTAGACGAGATAGTTAGGATAATGGGAGAGTAGATATAAATATTAATTAGTTACTTAGTATAAGTTCTATTAACCCCACTTTAAAATAATTTCATGGTCAAGGGAGAATTAAGCATGGCGAAAGAATAATTTCTAAAAGATTCGTACATTTAAAGAAGATCTATCGAAGATAAGAACATATTTTCTGAAAGGGAAATAGATTTTTTTTGTTTTTATAATCTTATCGCCTCAAAGTAAGGCATTTTACTGCCACTGTTTTGCAGGGGGTTACATAGGAAGAAAGTTATGAGAAAGAGTGACAGTTTATAGGAGTTGTCAAGAAGAGTGCAAGAGAAGGACGAGAATACTGGAATACTGATGAGAGTAGAGTAGACGGAGAAAGGAGCATGAGAGAGAGAGAGAGAGAGAGAGGATGCAGGTTAGTGAGACTATTGACTTTACATTTAAATTCTTGAAGATTGTAGTTATCGAGGAAGCAAGTAAACGGAAGGGAATTTCACAGGCGGGAAGTGCGAGAAAAGAAGCTGACGGAGTAGAATTTGCATTTTACATTTTCTTGGTTTCACAGTAAAACGGTGGGACCTAGTTGCTAATGTTGTTGCTCGAGTAAATTTATATATAGGGGGGCACCAGTTAGCTAAGTTTATCGGAGCAAGCGTCGTGAAAGTATTTGTAGAAGAGACATAGGGAAGCTACATTGCGCTGGTGAGAAAGTGACTGTATCTGAGCTGCCAAGTCGGGATCGAGAACATGACAGATTCTCCGTTGGATTTTGTCAAGAACCCCTAGGTGGATAGCAGGAGCACCCGGCCAGATATGGCAGCAAATTTCAATGCACAGGCGGATGGTAGATTTATATATGTGTAGGATTGTTTCAGGCGGAAAGAACGTCTTGGCTCTACACAGAGAAACGGCTTTCTTAGCGGTGGATTTAGCTATGGATTCTATATAGTCATTCCACTTGAGGTCTGTTGTGAGAGTTAACCCGAAGAGGCGCAGTGTTTTGCTTTCAGGGAGACTAGCATGATCCATGCTAATGGGGATGGGTAGCAGCAATTGTCTGTGATGGTTAATAGATAGCAGCTTCGTTTTGGAAGCATTAAAATTCACGAGCCATTTGTTACCCAAGTCCGCCACGGATTGGGGGTCCTTTTCAAGCACGGTAGCGAGGTTTGCTTTCTCAGCCTCGGCAGATTATTTATCGATGCGAGAGTAAACTGTAGTGTCGTCAGCGTATATGCCTACTTGGAAAAACAGAACCCCCCTCAAGAAACAAAGTGAAAGCACATGGACGTAAATGAACAAACTGTCTAGTCACATCTGAATAAATGAAGACAGAGCAAAAACGTCTGTCAAGATTAGTTTTGTGTCTTGCCAGTAAAACAAATAGATACGTTAGCGCTAATATTGTTTGCGATTTACAAGTGGCTTTCCAAAAACAGCAGAAAATTTAAAAAAAAACTTTTACCAGTCTTCTTCTCTGGCCATCATAAACGAGATAATCCACATCAGCCAATCTATGTATACCTGATGATGACCAGAGGATACTTGGTCGAAACGTTGTGTCTATTATAACACCTATATCAACCAAGATGAGAACAAAAGTTCGAAACAATTCCAATATTATTGAAAATTACTCATCTCAGAAATAAATACAAATTACAGTCTTCTCATTGGCAAGTCGTATCAGAATTATACTGAACAACATGTTAGGAAAACTATACGTAAAAAATAGTATCGTATGTTAACTGTAAAAATCTGAACTAATGGAACTAAAGTATGGCGATTGTTTGGATATTTGCCCTCAAAATATTGGGTAACTTGTACAGCGAGAATATTTTAAGGACCCTAGAATTTATGCCTGAATTCGTCATCGGGGGCCACAATTTAAACAACCTAAGGTACGCAGATGATACAGTGCTGATAGCAGACATAGAATGGAAACTACAAGACCTCCTACAGAAGGTAGCTGAAGAGAGTGATAAGAAAGGACTACAAATAAACTGCAAGAAAACCGAATGGCCATCATTAAAAAGGGCAGCCCAATATGCCAAATAGAGGTCGGAGATACAAAAATCAAGCAGGTACAAAAACTTAAATACCTGGGAAGTGTTATAACAGAAGACGAAAAGTGCAACACAGAGATCCGAAGGCGAATTGGCATGGTGAAGGAAGCATTCCAGAAGTTGAGTAAAGTTTTAAGAAACAGGACAATTTCACTAGAAACAAAGAAGAGAGTACTGGAGTGCTATGTGATGTCAGTTCTTCAATATGGCAGTGAATGCTGGACAATATCATCGAAGATGAAGGAAAAACTTGAAGCAACTGAAATGTGGTTGTGCAGAATCATACTGGATATAAAGTGGGGGATCAGTTCCATATAACAAACAATATATAAACTGATCTCTCACTTTATGATCACAGCAGTTTCTATACATTTATATTCCTGAGATCGAAAAGGAAGCATTCCAGAAGTTGAGTAAAGTTTTAAGAAACAGGAGAATTTCGCTAGAAACAAAGAAGAGAGTACTGGATTGCTATGTGATGTCAGTTCTTCAATATGGCAGTGAATGTTGGACAATATCATCAAAGATGTAGGAGAGACTTGAAGCAACTGAAATGTGGCTCTACAGGATGCTGCTGCAGATATCATAGATCGAGCATGTGAGCGGGGTGAGGTTTTGAAAAGGATGGAAACGAAAAGGAAATTAATACTGAGCATCAGGAAGAGGCAGCTGAAATTCCTGTGAAATGCAAGAAGAAGGGCTTGAAAAACCTGTTACTAACAGGCCAGATAGAGGGAAAAAGAGACGGTGGAAAGCAGCGGATAACATATTTGAAGGACCTGATCAGGTGGATGACGGAACATGGGTTGTGTGGTGTAACAGAAGAAAGCGTGCTAAGAGCCACCAGAGATAGGGAGTTGTGGAAAGCCATGATCGCCTACGTCCTGAAGGGGTAGGGCACATAGAAAAAGAAGATAGGCTTGCAGAGTCTTGAGTGTAGGAAAGTAAATCTAACACTCACAAGACCGCTTATATGCTTTTGAACTCTGTTAGCCTGGAAACGGAGGAGTGGACAACTCCAGCCCAAATACGGCAGTAATGCTCCATTTTTTTGGCTGCTGAGAAAACTGAAGGTTTCAAAAATGTAGTCCTACAGAAGGATGCTGAGAATACCATGGAAAGAGTGTTTGAGTAACGGATAGGTCATAGGGAAAATAAAAACAAAAAGGACACTTAGAAGCAGTAAGAGACAGATGAAGTTTCTTGGATACGTAATAAAGAATTTAATTTAATTTTAGCGAATAAAAAAGAGATCGGGGAAGTCAGCGCGCCACGTCCGTGAGAAGGTGATTGACTGGAAGGATGGGGAGCAGGAAGTTGGTAAACTCGGCAAAGAGAGAAACGTTGTTAAGTTTGAGTTTGAGTTTTGTTTAATGCAAATATGTTGGTGGTTTTAAAGTATTTCTTTTATGTTCGGTTATAGTGAGAAAGTTGATTTAGTCTGATTTTGACGAAAAATTGAAAAAAAAAAATTTATTATAGAAAACTGAAGATGTCTTCCACGTTTGTATTCAAAAATGTATTGTTGGTAATTATTTTTCCTTCAAAAATGTATTATGGCAATATTTTTTCCTTCAAAATTGTTATAGTAATACTTTTTTTTCCTTCAAAAATGTATTATTCTTTCAAAAATGTATATTTTTCTATAAAAGTCTATTTTTATGTATATATTTCTATACAAGTCCATTTTTATGCTTTCATGGTGTTCTGACCCCAGTTTGGGGGTTAACTATTTACTCATAGGTGGGACCCTAACAGGTATTACCATTCCGGATCAGGGTGGACCTGAGAACAACAGCATTTAAAATATGGTTCCATGCTACTCACAACTTTCCAATTAGTGATGATTTTCTAAGCGCAGCTTAGATGTGGCACAAAACCAAAAGAATGGGGTACCCAGTGAGGAGCGAATTCACTAATCAGTTGTAATAAGTTCTAACTTTCAAGCTTGCTACGCATTACACCACTTCGACGTGCCCAACAACCTTCGACTTGCTGTGGGATGCAGTTTAACGTAATACCAGAATCCAAACGTTGTTAAGCGACAGATGTTGCTAAGGTACAACGTTGCTAAGGTTTTAGAAGCTATATGAGGTTGCTGAGAGCCACATTCATCAATGTACTGAAGGAAACAACAAAAACAACAACAACAATAATAACAACAACAATAACAGCAACAACAACATCATTCTACAGGTAATTATAAAAGAAAAGATGTTTCAGTCCAGAAAGGAATATATTGTGGAGTAGTTTTCGCACTGAAAGTTATAATCGTGCTATGTCGGTTGCGAATCTACCTAACGCACCTAAAATGTTAGGAACTTGGTAATCATCCAGTGAAAGTTGACTCCTTAGTATACGGCTAACTGCCGATTAATATCAACTGCCTTAGTCCAACTATGTCCAAACTGGAACTAACTAATAGTTCTACTGAACTCCAATAGAACTCTAAAGAACTCTCTAGAACTTCTCAGAAATCTTAAGAACTTTCCAAGAACTTTTCGAGTTAACTTCCTGTTAACTCTTATTGATATAGGAGGGAGAGTCCATTATCTGAGAAATAGGTGTGTTTCACCATAACACAATACTGACCACCAGAATTCATCATTCGACAAAGGTTTTGTTGGAGGTGAAGCTGTTTTTTGACAACACAAATTCGTGTGTATGCAATTATAAATTACACTTGTGTTAGTTATTTTCGTGATTCGACTTTGATACATGAAAAACTAAAAGGCAATGGAGAAGAAAAAAGAAAGAAAAAATAGAAAGAAAGAGAAAAAAAGAAATGATAAAAACAAATATAAATAAAACAAAGTTTGCCCCGTCTGATTAGATTATAACTCAGTTGATGTTTTATAATTCAATTCACAATGAACTTCATTTCTCTTAATGTTATGTTTAGTCTGTGCTGCATTCAAATTCGTTGGTATGTATGTATATTTTAAACTAGTTAAATAAATTATAGGTAATTGGCTTATTTTTGTGCTTAGATATTTTCGGTTCCAAATATTGATTCAGTATAATTTTTAAAAGTTGTGTTTTTTGATAAAAAGGATGAAAGAAAAGATGATGAAAGAAAATATCAAATTGGTGAGCAGAATTTTTTCAACGGGATTTCATTAGCCAAAACGAAAATCTATAAAATGTCGTTGATGAAGTTGATGTTCAAGACGTGCGACTATTTACTATTTAAAGGCAGTCTTTTCGTTGAAATTAATGAGAACCAATCACACACAGACATATATCAGTGCAATCTTCCCTCGTAACCCAGCACACATGCATACAAACTTGGAATGCAAACACACACACACACACACACACACACACACACACACACACACACACACACACATCAGTCAGTTAAGTGTCATACGTGATACACGCTTGGCTATCATGTCTTGAAAGAGACATGACTGACTGGGCAAAGGATTATCCCGCAGTAGGTTGCCATTGCTTTCTGCGGTAGACTGGTTGCCAACCAAGGCTATAGACCCCAATCTGTCCTATTATTTAACACATAAATGGAGGGAAGAGACGGATTAATACCTTTTCCAAGGGTATTTGCGCTTAAGTGAATGCAAGGAATTCAAATGGAATTTGAACTCGGCACGCCCGATTTGTCGTTCCGAGTCGATATCCACTGCACCAATGCAATGGCAAACTACTGAGGGGTAATCTTCTGTTCGGTCAGTCATGTCTTTTTCGAGACATGATCGCCCAAAGCGTGTATCACGTATGGCACTTGACTGACTGACTGAACTATTACTGAACAGCACTTATTGTACTTTTGGCAGGTTACCACAAATATATCTCATCAAAACTTGCGCTTATTAAACATATTTGGTATATCAAGACATAATATATTTAAACAGTCACACAAATTAATTACTCTAAAAAAAGCTTTAAATCACATCGAGTCTAACAGCAGATATACTAAGTGTAAACATTGTCCGAAGCGCCGTTTAATTCAGGATGTCATTCAGACAACAAGGTAGAGTAAATGTGTTGATAGTTTAACAAACCTACAGCTTTTGCACTTCACTGAATAAGGATAGTGTCGTTATTGCTTCTTAGGTCACTGGTGTCCCCTCCACAAGAAATTCCTCGTACAACCAGACTGACAACAAGGTCCCACCCATTTACAGTTAAATCAGCCAAAAGCAGCCGAAGATTCTACTCCCTAGCTTCTTTTCTCGCACTTCCCGCTTGTGGAACTCCCTTCCATATACTTACTTTCCTGACAGCTACAACCTCCAGGAATTTAAATGCAATGTCAATTCCTATCTCATATCCACTTGACTCCAGTCCTTTCTACATCACTCCCTGTATCTTGTCTTTTTCCTTTCTCTCTACCTTCGCAAATGTCTTCATACTTGTGTTCACATCCTTCTCTTGTCCTTTTTCTGACACCCCCTGTAACTGGTTCGTCTTTCTCTTCACTCTCCTCCTGCATAAAACTTACCTCTCTTATGAAGCTCCCTGCGCATCAGTGGCGGTACTGCCTTGCTTGGGATAAAACGATTAAAAAATTGATACAAATAGTAAATGAGTGATACGGTGTTTTACAATAGGATATGCAACAGTTGGATGCGAGTTGGGATGCAGTGGACATCGGCTCGGAAATAGAAATCGGAGAGCCGATTTCGAATTCCATTTGAATTCGTTGCATTCACTTACGTGTAAATTTCCTTTGTGAAAGGTCATAATCCCTTACTTGGGTAATGGCAAGACAAATTGGGTTTGATAGCCTTGTTTGACAACCAGTCTACCACAAAATAATGGTCACCTACTGCGGGAAAAATATTTTGCCCAGTCATGTCTTTTTTGAGCGTGTATCACATTTGTCACTTATCTGATTGACGTAGCAGCACTATCAAAATACCTACCTGGTATGATGTGTAATCTACGGTATTAACGTTTTCTAAGAGTTGACTTTAATAGGTTTATCAGTTCACCTGACGGATTTTAAACGTTTGTTAGGTTATACCGTTACAATATATATGGTACCTACCGATGTGTATTGCATCTTGTTTGCTATACAACGCTTACAGAAAAAATATTACGGTTAGTTTTTCAATATACAGGTAAGTGGTGTCACCATATGTAGTTTTGGCAAAGGTTACTGTATAGTGGGGCATAACTTATTTACTTAAATTTTTTGCTCGGTGGTTGCTTACAGTATGTTTGGAGTGGGCCTGGACGGTAGATATGGATCTAAATCAGGATTTTGAGCAGAAAATCTTGAAGTTGACTTCAGTCAGTCAGTTAAGTGCCATGCGCGATACACGCTTGGGCGATCATGTCTCGAAAGAGACATGACTGACTAGAAGATTATCCCGCAGTAGGTTGCCATTGCTTTCTGCGGTAGACTGGTTGCCGACCAAGGCTATTATAGAACCCAATCTGTCCTATTATTTAACCCATAACTGGAAGGAAGAGACGGATTAACACCTTTCCCAAGGGTATTTGCGCGTAAGTGAATGCAATGAATTCAACTGGAATTCGAACTCGGTTCCCCGATTTCTCGGTCCGAGCCGATATCCACTGCACCACAACGCACATCCTGACTTATACACCGCAATTTACAATACAATTTTTTGAATTTTAGATTTTAAAAGAACGAGTTAGACGAACAGGACAGAATTTTCAGAAAGACGTTGAATGTTAGTTAAATAAGTTAACGCGAAAGAAGTATATTTTAAATAAAAATTTTATATAGATTTTCATAATAATTTTTTAATTTTTCTATATTTCTGAGATGAGGTAGTATTTAAACTATTTACATCATTCGGACTATTGTCCTCATCTTTATTGCCATTTGTACGGCGTTTTGGCTTTTGTAGGCTCCGGCCTTCTTCAGGTGCTAGAAATTTCCTTAAGGACACATGGCCCAGTGGATATAAACGTTGGTTAGTTCCAGTGACTTGTCCCAGAGAGTTCTGAGTTCAATACCAGGCAACAACAGTGGTGAACAAGTAACTTAGAGGATTAGAGGGAGATAACTCATGACTACCAAAAAAGGCATCACGCAAGGAATGAGAATGATATACTCTAGTGATCGTAATAAAGGATTCGATTCGAAATCTCTAGCACCTGAAGAAGGCCGGAACGTACACTATCCGAAACGTTGTGACAATGACAGCAAAGATGAGGACAATAGTCCTAATAATGTAAATAGTGTGAATGAAAAAGATGTGTCATAAAAGGGGATAATTTTAATTAGACCAACAAAAAGCAGAAAGGAAACATGATTAATCACGTACTGAAGAGTCAAGGTAAATAAAATAAATTATTTACTTATCTTAGTACAAAGATATAAATAAAGGGCATTCAGTGAGTATCGAACTCATTCCAATGTAGTAATTAGTCAAACTGATTAGCCTCGTTAACCAATACCCCACGACGATGTGCAATGTCTCTGTAATGGGGCGTATGTGTTGTGTTATTTCTTTTAATCGGCATCCTCAAAACCCCATAATAAATGATCACCCTTGTTTTTATTACATGAAAAAAGAAATTTATAATATTGCATTTAACATTACGAGCCGTGTACCACATTTATAAATAGAAGATATATCCAAACCTGAATAGATTTTAATAGAGACAATTGTTAAAATAAATATATATTGTTTCTTTGTACTGTGTCCCTTGAGGATCATAGCAATCATGGCTCTCCATAATTTCCTCTCCTTTTTAATTCTTAATAATTTTTGTTTTTTGTCATCTTTCCCAAACACTGCTCCAACATCCATTAGCAAAAGTTCTGTGCTGCCTTACTCAGGCCCTTTACTTCAAGATCTATCAAATATCCCAGGCTCTTTTTCTTTATCTTCTTTTTCTTCTATGTGCCACGTTTCTTCAGAACAATAACGATCATAGCTCTCCACAATTTCCTGCCCTTGTAGTTCATTAAAAACTGTTCTCTTTTTGTCATCACCCCACTCAAACCCTGCTCTGACGTCCATAAACACAAGTTCGCTAGATAGGTTGTGAGTTGATTTCCTCTTTTGTCTTCCATTCAAGTTGTATCAAATATTCCCCACCCTCTTTCCTTATCTTCATGTTTCTCTTCTATGTGCTGTATCCCTTCAGGACCATAACGATCATGGCCCTCCCCAATTTCCTGTCCTTTGTAATTCTTAATAACTCTTGTCTTTTTGTCATCACTCCCAAAACCCTACTCCGACATCCATTAGCTCAAATTCGCTAGCGGGAACAAGGAATGTCATATTTATGATTAGGATGCTCTTCGAAAGGGCAATACAAATGAAGAAGGAGTTATACCTGTGCTTTATTGATTATGCGAAGGCGTTTGACAAAATACGCCACAAAGAACTGGTGGAGATGCTCGGCAGCTTTGACATATTTGGGAAAAACTTGGGAGTGGTCAAAAGTCTTTACTGGCAGCAAAACGCTTGCATACGGACAGGTAATGAATCGAGTAGATATACAAAGATAAAAAAGGGCGTAAGACAAGGATGTGTCTTTTAAACGGATCTGTTCAACTTGTACAGCGAGAATATTTTGAGGACCCTAGAAGTTATGCCTGGATTCGTAATCGGAGGCCACAATTTAAACAACCTTAGGTAACGCTGATGATACAGTGCTGATAGCAGACACAGAAAGGAAACTACAAGACCTCCTACAGAAGGTAGCTAAAGAAAGTAACAAGAAAGGACTAGAAATAAACTGCACGAAATCCGAATGCCTCGTCATCAGAAAAAAGGTCATCCCAAAATGCCAAATACAGGTCGGGGATACAAAAATCAAGCAGCTACAAATATTTAAATACCTGGGAAGCGTTATAACAGAAGACAAAAAGTGCAACACAGAGATCCGAAGGCGAATTGGCATGGCGAAGGAAGCATTCCAGAAGTTGAGTAAAGTATTAAGAAACAGGACAATTTCGCTAGAAACAAAGAAGTGAGTACTGGATTGCTACGTGCTGTCCGTCCTACAATATGGTAGTGAATGCTGGACAATATCATCAAAGTTGAAGGAAAAACTTGAAACAACTGAAATGTGGTTCTACAGAAGAATGCTGCAAATATCATGGATTGAGCATGTGAGCAATGATGAGGTTTTGGAAATGATAGAAACAAAAAGGAAATAATACTGAGTATCAGGAAGAGACAGCTGAAGTTCCTGGAACATGCAATGAGGAAAGAGGGCTCAGAGAACCTGTTACTAACAGGTCAGATAGAGAGAAAAAGAGACAGGGGAAAGCAGCGGATAACATATTCGAAGGACCTAATCAGGTGGATGACTGAACGAGGATTGCATCGTGTAACAGGAGAAGGCGTGCTAAGAGCCACCAGGGATAGGGAGAGGTGGAAGGCTATGATCGCCTATGTCCTGAAGGGACAGGGCACATAGAAGAAGAAAGAAGAAGAAACCCGTGCATTGCTTTCTGCTGACCCTCTTACCTTCAAGATGCGAGTAGAAAATATTCTGAGCTCCTTTTAGTTGCCCTGTTCTTCATCTTCATTACCTTAGCGATTATGACTGTCCACAATTTCTTCTACTTTGTAGTTCTTAATGGCTCATCTCTTTATGACATCTCTTCCAAACCCAACTCCGTCGTCTCCCCAAGCTCGCCAGGTAGGTTATACGTTGGTTTCCTCTGTCTCTCTTATCTTCAATCTGTCCAGTGTATATCAACTTTCCCATGCCCTCATCATTATGTCCCTCAGAAATTTCAAGTGTCGATACATGATGTTAAGTTTCCTTATTGTTGCAATTGTCTCGAGAACTTCTTAATTGCTCATATGATCATTCTCAGCATCCTTCTGTAGAACCACATTTTTGTTGATTCAAGTTTTTTTTTCATCTGTAAGGAGATTGTTCAGCATTCACTACCATATAAGAGGACTGATACTACATAAGAATTCAGTATTCTTTTCTTTATTTCTAAAGAAATTTTTCACTTTAATTATGAAAGTGAAAAATTTCTCTAGAAATGAAAGTGAAAAATTTCTCTAGAAACTTTGCTCAGATTTTATAAAGCAGATTTTGCTATCCCAGTGCACTTTCAGATTTCAAGGTGGCGCTTTTACTGCTCTGTTAATACGCTTCACAGATATCTAAATTATTGCACCTGTTTGATTTCGGTTTCATGTAACAATTTTCATTGTCAGCAATAAAGCTAGCTCTTGAATTAAATAAAGAAACATACTATTCTTTCGGATGTGCATTGTGGTGCAGTGGATATCGACTCGGAACGACAAATCCGTGAGCTGAGTTCGAATTCCAGTTGAATTCGTTGCGTTCACTTACGCGCAAATACCTTTGGGAGAGATATTAATCCGTCTCTTTCCTCCAGTTATGGGTTAAATAATAGGACAGCTTGGGTTCTGTAGCCTTGGCCGGAAACCAGTCTTCCGCAGAAAGCAGCGGCAACTGGGATAATCTTCTGCCCAGTCATGTCTTTTTTGAGATATGATCGCCCAAAGCGTGTATCACGTTTGTCACTTTACTGACTGAATATAACAGTTGAAAATATAATTAAAACTTCTACTGGACATAAAGTGGGTGATTGGTTTTCTTTTGTTATGAAGTAATAAACTGATCCCCCACTAATTATACCTAATATAATAATGTAATATGATCTATCTCTTCTCTGTATCACGTATGGCACTTTACTGACTGACTGAATATAACAGTTGGAAATATAATTAAAACTTCTACTGGGCATAAAGTGGGGGATTGGTTTTCTACAATAAAATATAATAAATAATTAAAAAAAGACAATGAATTGGACTTTGTAAATATCTAACAGCGACTGTTGTAAAGCTATTATTATTCACTGGCCCATCTTACCGGCGAGAGAAGTTTTGTTACAACTTCACAACGTCAGGCCACGCATGCGTACATACAGATAATATAAAAATTTGTTTAGCTCTGTTGAAATTTTCTTTTCTGGAAAGCATTTTTCATTAGGGTTTGATTCTTTAATTGCAATAAATAAAGTTTAGTATGGAAAACGGTTTCCTAGAATTAGACGTAGGTTAAATTTAAGGATCGTGAAACACTGATTAGCCAGTAGAGTATTTGCTGTATTTACATTATTCGGATTACTGTCGTCATCTTTGTTGCCATTTATATTACGTTTCGGCCGTTGTACGCCCCGGCCTTCTTCAGATGCTAGGAATTTCGAACCGAACCCTTTATTTGTCTATATTTATGAGATGAGGTAGTATTTACAGCATTTACATTTATAGTGGGTTCCTTATATATTTTTTCCGTTGTAGTGGGAGTCCGTTCTAGAGAAGGTTAGTTGTATATTGTTTCAGGTTAACGGAATTTGACCTTGTGTTAGATAGCCCACTATAAGTCATAAAATGATTATAAAATCAAGAAAAGCAATTTGAGTTGAAAATTAAAGTAATAACTTGAATATAGGTCCAACAGAGGTTAAAATGTTCATGGCAAATAATAAGCGGAAAGAGAATTAATGCTTAGGAATGTGGGGAGCGTGTAAGTGAGGGATGTCTTTGATGTAGTCTCTCCTTAGGTCAGTAAGTAGTTTTGAGACAGGGGATAAGGAAAGAGGCAAGCGTAGTAGCCACTTGACTTAGGTCGAGGGGATATTGATTACACTCTTCTCCTCTAGGTCTGCCTGCTGGGGTCTGTCTGTATCCGCTTTTTATATCTGCTTTTTGGATCACAGCAGCTCATTTGGGATTTCACACTTGAATTTGATTCTGGGCTCCCCATTGGATGATAAATAAAATTCGCGTAGGCTCGCGAAATCGAAATTTAATATTTGATTAATTTTTATTTTTCAACCGGAACATCTGCGCGAACCCGGATGCGCACCGACGACTTTTGGTCATTTGCTTTTTTGTCGTGAGAGAGCAAACATCCGGTCCATTCGCTTTTGCTCGGTCGGTATCACCACACATTATTCGGACTATTGTACTCATCTTTGTTGCCATTTGTACGACGTTTCGGCTGTTGTGCGCTCCAGCCTTCTTCAGATGCTAAGAATTTTGAACCGAACTCTTTATTTCGATTACTGGGGTATATAAACTCCATTCCTTGCGGGAAACCTCGATTGGAATTCATGAGTTATCTCCCTCTAACCCTGCAAGTTATTTGTTTACCACTGCTGTATTGCACTCACAACTCTAAAAGTCAAGTCAGGAAATAACCAACGTTTATATCTACTGGGCCAGGTGTAGTCCAGTTAGTGTAAATACTGTAAATACTACCTCAGAAATGTAGAGAAAAGAGTATTTGCTATTGCAGTGAGTTCGACCAGCACTTTGTGAGTCGTAACTGTTGTCTTTTGTCAGACTAAGAAAAGCTTTGGTTGTATCCGAGAGTACCAACTGTGAAACTGCATTTTGAATATTCCCGCAGAAAGCTGTGAGTTTGATTGCCACGCTTGACTTTATTATTTTGGTCTTATGTCTACAAAGCTAAGTAAACGTGTTTAATGCTTCAGAGTCTAACTCTTGGGAAATGTTACTCAACATCTCTCCAAACCGTTCCTGAATGCATACTTTTTCCATGCATAGCAGAGTCTGGGAAATTTGCGACATTTAATTTTAATCTCATAATTAAAATTAAGCTCTGTCATTGAAAAGAGATTGGAATTAAACATTTTTCACTCAGGGAAGCTACAAAAGGTAGCGACTGATTCAGATTCAATGCAGGTTTTATCAAACTTGGTTAATTCTGCTTGAGGATAAAACAATATTAATCACTTGTGTAACTGATTAGTGATAGCGCCAGTATACAGAGAAGATAGAATTAGTTTTAGAACTCACAGGTATTCTATCTATCTATCTATCTATCTATCTATCTATCTATCTATCTATCTATCTATTTATTTAACTCTTAACTCTCTCTCTCTCTCTCTCTCTCTATATATATATATATATATATATATATTGTAACTAAGTTGCTGAACTCGTAGGTTTTTTAACCTTTTGTTCATGCATTTACTTTTATAAAGAGTGCTCGATACAAATGTAGAGCGTTATACTGTAATGGTTGTTACAATGTTTTTATATATATATATATATATATATATATATATATATATAACTTAGCAAAGTTTTATGTCAACGCAAGATAAAATCATCTTTGATGGTGGATGTTTTTATGTTAACTGCTTTAGTTGCCTTTCTTTTAATATAGGTTCAGTTTTAGACCCACCGGAGTGACAGGGTGTAATCGATTTCTATTTTTTCCTCATATTAGATCATTTGTCGTAGTGTGCAGTAATATGAATCTATTTTCCGGGTGTATGATGAAACTTGTTTGACCTTGAAAAATATTGTGTCACCTGTGATTGCATCAAATTTTTTATCACACCCAGACACTATAGTCTCGATTTTTGATTTGTTGTCCTATGGCCATTGTCTATGATGGACGTTACTCCAAGTAAGCGTACAAAAATTGTAACGCTGTACGAACACACTGGCAATCCTTACAGACAGATCGCGGATATTTTTGGTGTCAGCTTTTTCTACTGTATGTCGTGTAACCAAAGCGAAGGAACAAACTGGATCCATCAGTCTAAGGGAAATGCGGTCGGTAGAGAAAACAACGCCAAGATGTGACGTATGCGTGATCAGAGAAAGTGTGAAAGATACTAGGAAGACATTATTCGTTTTGCTTCAATTGTGTGTGTATATATATATATATATATATATATATATATATATATATGTGTGTGTGTGTGTGTGTGTGTGTCTGTAAATCTTATAGAAAATGACCATTAGGTTCATGAACGTAATCTGAAACTCTATGGGAATCTGGGAAATGAATGCAAGTAGTGAGATGGATAATGCGTATACTTTTGAATGAATTTGAATGTCAATGTTTTATCACTAAAAAGCCAACATAAATGTGGTTTGTACAAAACGATTTTGACAATGACATGAACTGAAAATGTGAGAAACAATAAAAGGTTTTCATAAGAAAGGTTTTTGAGAAAGCGGAAAAGACACTTACGCATAGAATAAGACAAGAACAGTTGGTGTTTCTAGAGCTACAATGAGAAAAGAAGGCTTAGAAAATTTGACACTCACAGGATATACTGAAGGCAAGATAGACAAAAAGAAACAGCCTAATGAGTTTGTATAAATGATTGGCGAACAGGGATTAGAAGAGATTGCAAAAGGACAAACGTTATAAAGTTCTACAAAGGACAAGAAGTTGTACAAAGGCCAAATTGCTCACATCATAAAAGAAAATTACAACGAAGAAGAAGAAGAAGAAGAAGATAATCCAACCGTTCATCATCATTTTGCATTTGTGTATCTATGGTCACCACTCACCTCCATCACACGACTGGGGTTTATGGTGAGATTTAAGGCAAAGTAGTGCAATAACCTGTCGGTTCCTTTTGTTAATGTCAACCTTTCAACTGGCAGTTGTGTCATAAAGGCGTAGAAGCAAACTAGATTCATCAGTCCAAAACGTAAAGGAAAATATGGACGGAAAAGAAAAGCAACGCCAAGAGACGACGTATACGTAATCAGTTAAAGTGTGAAAGATCCTAGGAAGACATTATTCGTTTTGCCTCAATTAATTTGCACAAGGGTGAATATATAATTCTATTCTTATTTATTGGCTTTATGAAGAGACAAATTATTACAGAGAATTAATGTACAACCCGTAGCTTCCCCCCGTCACCTCAATAACGTTGCACGACTGTACATAACGCTGTACGACATCTAGATTGTTTTGTAAATATTTAGCCGTGTACAGACCAGCCCGTCACAGTTTCTTTTTTTATTCATGGAATTTGTTGAGGTCTGCAACGTGTCCCCTACATGCTCAATCTGACGGACATACTCGAGTATAGAATATCTGAAAGTTACTTGAGGAGGTATGAATAGCGGCTCGAATTGAGGAATCGGAGAGTAGAGTTCGAATTCCATTCGAGGTCGTTACATTCACTTATGTGTAAATATCATTTAAAAAGTTGTTGAATCTACTCCAAACTATATGTAAAGAGCAGAACAGATAGGGACTTACAGCCGAGGGCTGCACCTGATTTAGAAGAATGGCAAATCTGAATTCAAAACCTAAGGGTTTGAGTGGCTTAATAATAAATCGTTTCCTCTAACTGACCCTCGTCTGATGAGGAGGATAAGCGAAACCCCGAAGAACAACAAAACAAGAGGCAAATGAACTCTCAGAGTCAACGGCTATCGATTCCATCTATGGATTAAATGGCTTCACTAGCTGCAATTGGCTAAGCGTCTGGAGTTCGACAGTACACACTTATAGACATGGCCAAATAAAGCAGGAGGCTAAACGCAATTAAAATAATTTATTTACAAAGCCAATATATATATATATAATTCAAATTTTCCAAGATTGTACGGTCATTTCAGCGAGTTAAATTCGCTTCATCGGCGATCGTAAATATTAGGAAAAACACAATTACTTGTTTGAGTGTATGTGAGTGAAGATAATGGAAGTAAGCGAGGCGAAAAGAAAAGGAGGAAGGAAAGGAAAGAGAGGAAGAAAGAAAAAAGGAGAAAGGAAAAAGTGTGTCAGATTGGCAGACAAAAATAAAACTGGCAAAGAGGGTGGGGGAGTCGAGATAAATAAGTTAAAAAAAGATAAAAATGTATATAGAAAAGAAAGATGACAAGCATCGTCGCATTTTTTCCAATTTATATTTTCTGTTTCAAACCAAAACCGGGCCTGAATATTGTTAAGATCAAAATAATTTAGGTTAAAATTGAGCTCAAGAATAAAAAAAGAAAAGGAACCCCCCCCAAAAAAAACAAAAAAACAAAAACAAAAAACAAACGAAACAACAAACCAGGTAACTTATCTATAATATAAGTAACTAATATAGCTAAAGAGAAGAAAAAGAAAACTATTATAA
>JBBBDQ010000159.1:1237500-1252500 GCA_037127315.1 Ascarosepion bandense | reverse complement strand
TTGCAATTGTAAATTCGGTAGAACTAAGTTTTGGAATATATAGCAACTTAGTAGAAATACATATCTATGTGCGTGTGAAATAGAATTCAACCAGTCATATTTTTGAGTACATTCCGATTTCTAAATCGCCCGGATATCACGCTTGCGCACATTTACTTATAAAATTAAATACACTTAGAAATTCTGAAACCTTAAAATTTTCAACAATTTTCTTAGTATAGCAAAATAGTTACTTTCTATCTTATACCTTGTTCTGTAGTCAAATCTATTAAAATCTTACAACGTTTTACAATATTCTGTTTGTAGACAAAGCAATATAAAATTGTTGGTTGTTAAATACCTTTGTTTGTGGCAAATATATTCATGTCATTTTATGATACAGACATTTTCGTGAGAACAGGATCATTATTAGATCCATGGGTAGTAAGGTAAATTACAACAGCATCTGAACAAATACAATGACAATATACTAGATAATTAAACGCGTTCATAAGTAGATCCAAATATGAGTAATTAATAAATAGACAAACCAAGAATGTTTCCTTACTATCTACTAACAATTGGAGTAGATAGATCTCTCTATCGCCCGGTTCACACTCCACCCACGTCTATTGAACAGGTTGAGCCTCATCCCTTGTTCCCTGTTTAGGATGTGGTTTCCGGCTTTCTCTTTCCAATCTTTTCACTATTACGTAGCCTCCTGCACATCAGTGGCGTTACTGCCTTGCTCGGGGTGATACAATTAAAACAAAAGTATATTGAATAAGTAAACTATTGTTATGAAGCAAAAAGAAAAGGTATATATCTGGTTTCACTATCGGTTTTAATTCCTGTAAATAATGTTTTAAACAGCTGATGTAGAAAAATGGATACTTATCATCATCAGGGCACCTTAGGATAAGAACATTGTCAAGGCGGAGCAGGAGAAAACACATAAGTACCAAGATCATGCAGGGAAATCAGAAAAAATATACCAGCAGTAGGTCAAGGTGTCCTTTTTATGGTTGGCGCATTCTGGACAATTTTCTGGAAGCTTTTACCTTTATGATGGACGCCTTGAGAACGCCTGAGATAATTGGGAACGCCCAGGTGGCAGAACTGCTCGGAACAATGCCCTGGGTATAGTATTGCGTAAACTGCGGGTATAGAACTCAGGTATGACTATCAATATCCGGCCGAAATATCTAATAATCTGGGAAGGTATCAGATAAAATTTTTTGTCTATATTTCTGAGATCAGGTAGTATTTACAGTATTTACATTTTTCGGTCTATTGTCCTCATCTTTGTTGCCATTTTTACGACGTTTAATAACAGATCATTCTATTTGTCTATATTTCTGAGATGAGGTAGTATTTACAGTATTTACATTATTCGGTCTATTGTCCTCATCTTTGTTGCCATTTGTACGACGTTTAATAATAGATCATTCTATTTGTCTATATTTCTGAGATGAGGTAGTATTTACAGTATTTACATTATTCGGACTATTTTCCTCGTCTTTGTTGCCTTTTGAACGATGTTCCGGCCGTTATACGCTCTGGCATTCTTCAGGTGCTAGGAATTTCGAACCCAAACTTTTATTACAATCACTGGGGTATATGATCTCCATTTCTTCAACCCTCGATTGGAAGTCATGAGTTATCTCCCTCTAACCCTGTAAGATACTTGTTCACCACGACTGTAGACTGGTATTGCACTCACAACTCTAAGAGTCAAGTTAGGAACTAACCAACGTCTATATCCACTCGGCCATGTGTCCTTAATGATATTGTCACGATAAATTCTCGAGAGCGCTGCCATCCAGTACTACCAAAATATCAATTTGAACCCCGGTTTTTTCCCACTCTCACTTTTTCTTATGGAAATGATACTGAAACAGACTAACATACACAATGAAAAGTCCAAAGAAAACGGTTAAATGTTCTTTCATTTTAACATCTCGTGACATTGCACTACACATGAAGGAATTCTAAAACTACAAAACTTTTTGTTAATCTTTTTGAATGATTTGTGAGCGTTTTTTTTTTTAAGTAGCCAACACTGTTTGTTTATAGATACGCAGTTTGGAATAAAGCTCATTTCGTATTTTTGCCTTGATAAAGTCCATGACAGGACGAAACGAGTAGGTGATTTAAATACAGTTTTCCTCTTGTCTTTTTATTTAACCATCTTGTCATTAATCTCAGATCATAAATGAGTATATTTTTACACACACACACACACACACACACACACACACACACACACACACACACACACACACACATATATATATATATATATATATATATATATATGGCTTACGGCCATATTACATTGAATACACCGATTCTCGTTCGATCACTGAAGTTAAGCAACGTTGAGCTTGTTCAGTAATTAGATGGGTGACCGCTTGGGAATATCAGGTGCTGTAAGCATATAGTGACTGATGCGCGTTGTGGTGCAGTGGATATCGGCTTGGAAAGCAAAATCGGTGAGCCGAGTTCGAATTCCAGTCGAATACCCTGCATCCACTTAAGCAGTGGTATCCTTGGGAAAGGTATTAATCCGTCCCTTCCATCCAGTTATGGGTTAAATAACAAGAGTAGGACTTGGGGACGCTGCACTTAAAAACAAACCTCAATGAATCTTGATACTCGAAAAGAAAAAAGTATTAATAGACACAAAACTTATATAAAAACAACAATAAATTTTTCAAAGAAAAAGGTATTACCAGTAAGAAATAAATAAAATTTAGTTGGCAATAAATGACCCGCCGAGGTTGATGTGCCATAAAAACAAAACAACCAACATATATATATAATAAAAACAGAAACCGCAAGTATTCTTTTAGAAAATATAGAAAATTTTGTATCTATGTATATAAAAGGCAAGATGTTTGTGTGTGAGAGTGCGTGTCTGTCTGTATGTCCTTTATAGAAATCCACAATTTTTATCCGATCCTCACCAAACATCACAAAAATATTCTTAAGGCTTCCGGTCAGATCTTGGGCTACTTATTTTCCCAATTTCTTCACCATATTTTATCTATATACAAGGCAAGATATTTGTGTGTCTCTCTGTGTGAATGTCCTTCATACAAATCCATAATTTTTATCTGATTTTCACCAAAACTTACACAAATATTCTTTAGGTTTCCGGTCAGGTCATGGGCTATGTATTTTTCTGAGTTTCCAACTATATTTATATATATAAAAGGCAATATGTGTGTGTGTGTGTGTGTGTGTGTGTGTGTGTGTGTGTGTATGTCCTTTATAGAAATCCACAATTTTTATCCGATTCTCACCAAACTTCACACAAATATTTTTTAGGCTTCCGTTAGGTCATGGGCTACATATTTTTTCGAACGCCCCCTAATATTCATATATATAAAAGGCAAAAATGTTTGATGTTTCATGTTTGTGTGTGTGTGTGTGTGTGTGTGTGTGTCTGTCTGTATGTCCTTCATACAAATTCACAATTTTTATCCGATTCTCCGCAATCTTCACACAAATATTCTTTAGGCTTCCGGTCAGATCATGGGCGACTTATTTTTTCCGCCCCCCCCCGATGTCGGAAATCGATAACCCGATATCCGATCAGGTCTGATCAAGATAAGGATTTCAGCTCTTTTGTCGTTGTTCTTGCTGCAGAATTTGCTTTAAATTGGTAAAATTATAGCTTTTAGTCTCAAACATTAGTAGATCTCAGACGACTCATTTTCCCCGATATCGGAAATCGATACCCCCGATATTCTATCGAATCTGATCAAAAACCGATATTCAGCCATCAATATGGATCATTTTCTACAATTTTACTCCCGATGGGTACGATAAGTTTTCATAGACTTAGATTAATTTATTGTTGGATGACTTACTTAACTTCGATATTGGAAATCAATACCCCAATATCCTATCGGGTTTGATCAAAATCAGGTTTTCAGCCCTTTTATTTTAGTTTTTCCTTCGGGTTTGGCTCTAAGTAGGTATAATTGTAGTTCTTAGTCTCAGTCATGATATCATTTAGTCAGAGGACTTATTTAGCCTTCAAAATTCAATTTGCGACGGAAAAACTTATTTGACATCGATACCGGAAATCATAATTTGACTAACATCCATTCATTTTTCTTTCACCCTACGGTTTCGCTTTGACTATAAACAACTATTTCTTTTTAGTCTTTCGTGCTAACGCCCAAATAGTCTGAGCTCCAGGACCATGGATTAGTTTTAAAGCATTCATTACACCTGAGTAACACCGGGCTATACTGCTAGTATATTCTAAAAGAACACTTGCTGTTTCTCTTTTTATTAAAATATACACTTTTCTCGTATTGGAACTACGGCAACATGCCTATTATATATATATATATATATATATATATATATATATATATATATATATATATGAGAAAGTAAATAAAATTGGGCTAGAACGAATTAACACAATTAATTAAAAACTTTGAAACTTCATTATTAATTTCATTATTAATCGAAAAAATATTTCCTTCGGACTAAAACATTCTTAATATATATGTTTTTAAAAGAAATTAAGCTTATCTATTTAAATAATGTCATAGGTTTAATGTATTATTTAATTTTCTGTTCAGAGCAGTTTTTAGAAAAAAGGGCCAAATATCTGAAAAAATTACATTTTCCAATGAGCCCTGCTTTTAACTAATAAAACCACTTCCCTACAAAATATAGCTTACGAGGAGAAGGGTAATGGATTTAAAAATGTTTTTTCAAGATGTTTTAGAAATAATAATTTAATTTATTTTTTAAATAATCCTGACTATTATTAAAATCCGACAATTATTTGAATTTGTAAGAATTTTTAAATTAATGTGTTTTTTACTGAAAAAAAAACTAGTTACGTAATATTATATTATCCAGTGTAAACTATCGTTACAATTCGGTTATCCACTGACGAAAATCAAAATAAGTTTTTTTTTACAAAATTTTCGAACGTGATAGAAAGAATTAAAAATTAAAAAAAGTAATTAAAAATACTTTGATCTTTCCTCTTAATAATCACATAAACATTTTGATGGAAAAACAAAGTTTTATTAACTTTGGGGCCTTTTTTCTTTATACTATACTGTTTTTTGAGTGAATTAGTTGTGGTGCTAATATATATATATGTCTAAACCTTTTTATAAATGAAACTTTGTTTCTGTGTGTGTGTATGTGTCTGTGTGTGTGTGTGTATGTATCCGTTACCTATAGACTCCGAAACGGCTGAACCGATTTTCTTGAAAATTAACACAGTTATACTATGAGCGTCTGCGATTGTTCTTGGCTAGGTTTTGTGTCGAGGTACCTCCGATAAATATCAAAAATCGATAATCGAAAAAATCGGGTTATAGAAGGAGTGGTCCGATTTTAATTAAATTTGATACACTTATAGACAAAGACATAAGAAACAATATTCAGACGTTTCAAGGTTGCAGTTCTTACGGCAGTGCAGAAAATCTTTTTCTTTGTTTCTTGACAATGGGTATATGTGCGTTGTGGTGCAGCAGATATCGACTCGGAACTAAAATAAGAGAGCAGAGTTCGAATTCCAGTTGAATTCCTTGCACAGACTTACGCACAAATAGACTTGGGAAATGTATTAATCCGTCTGTTCCCGCCAGTTATTGGTTAAATAACAGGACAGATTGGGTTCTATAGCCTTGGCTGGCAACCAGTCTACCGCAGAAAGCAATGCTAACCTACAGTGGGATAATCTTCTGCCCAGTCAGTCATTTCTCTTTCGAAACATGATCGCCCAAAGCGTGTATCACGTATGGCACTTAACCGACTGATCTGTAGTCCTGCCATAAGCATATTCTAAAGCCATTGGAAAGATCATGGAATTCACAATAAACTGCTGACTGGTGTTGTCGAATTATGAATTTGAATGAAGAAGAATAATCAATTTCACTAAAAGAAAAAAAATAACCAGCAAGGATGTCTATTCAAGGACAGTGTGCCCATAAAATATAACGTTTATATTAATAAGAAATAATGGATTAACAATCATTAATTATTGAAAGTTTACTACACGATCGTCAGGCGTCCAGAAGGCTATGGTTACTTGACGATCGCAGTTGTGTGAAACTTAAACAGTAGTCAAAAATTGCTCTGCCTTGGTAGTTTAGACATAGAGCACCCTTTATTACCGTTCAAGTTGGTGGCTATCTTTTGGTCTTTTTTTACTTAATTTGTGTTTCCTTTTATCTTTCTTTTTTCTATTAGCTTTACTTTGATTTGTTTTAGTGGTCGTCGGTATTAATTTTAATTAGCTTTTTTATTGGCCACCTGGAGCAGGTTTTATGTTGTCGATACAAATGTTTTTGATAATATATATATATATCGATAATTCGGCAATGAATTAGAACACTCTCAGCTATTGGAGTGTATAATGATAATATACAAGCTAAAAAGTTGGCCTCCTTCTACCGAGCACCCATAGCTCAGATGTAGAATCGCCGACTGACGCCAATTCGTTCGGGTTTCAATCCTGGGTAAAAAGCAATCTGCTGTCTAATCTTACTGATGAGCTGTGATACAGCGAAACAGATCTGTCTGCGGATTACTTACGCTGTCACTACCTGATTGAGAACTCTGGAAGAATGGTAAACTTTGGAAAACAGTAGCTACTCTAGCATCTACGCATCGTTCATTCAGCAATGAATTAAAGCACTCTGGGTATTGGGCGGGTATAATGATAGTATACACGCTAAAATGTCTGTCTTCTTCTACATATATATATATATATATATATATATATATATATAATATATATATATGGATCTAATTCATTACTGAATGAGCAATGCGTACATGCTAGAGTAGCTACTGTTTTTCAAAGTCTACCATTCTTCCAGAGTGGTCAATCAGGGGGTGAGAGCGTAAATATATATATATATATATATTTGATAAAATATAGTTTGAAGATATCCTATCTTCATATTTTTTTTGTACCAGTTTTTTTCATTGATATACTGGTCGCCTCTGTGTTAGTTATACAAGTGTTCTTTGGCATATATATATATATATATATATATATATATATATATATATATATATATATATACATACGTATACACACATATATACATACATAAGCTTTTTAACTATTGTTTTTAGCAACGTCAATTTGTCCTTTAAATTCAAAGCCAATGTAAGACGTGTCTGTGTACGCTACATATATTAGATACAAGTAAGTCTGAAATCGGATGATGAAATGAGCATAAGAGAGAGAGAGGTCTGAATAGGTCCAAGAAAGACATATTCCAATGCATAAACATATAAATATAATTAAATATATACACACAAATTCGAATGTAAAAAAAACAAAAAACAAAATACGTACGCACACATAAAAACCCACAAATGCAGCATATACAAAGTAAAACCACATACATGGATCTACTTATACACAGCCATATGCATAAATACACACAAACAGACATGAGAAAACTCACACAGAAACATGCACGCACATATACAGATACATGCATTAGCATACACACATAGACACACACATATATATATATATATACACACACACACACACACACACACACATATTCTTGGTATGCGAGTTACATGAATCTCATAAATGTAACGTACAAGAAGTGCCGAAACAAAAAAAGCTACTTTGTTGTGATAACATACTTAATGTTATAAATTTTAAATAAATATTATTCACTCTACTTTGTATTGAGGACATTTTTTAAGAATAGTTTTTCTTGGGTACGGAATTTTATTCCATCCATGCCAACTTTATACCTGAATATATTTGTTCTTTTCTTGTTTATTTGATTTTATTTTGTTTTATCTTTTTGTTTTTTTCTTTTTCTTTTTCTTTTTCTTTTTTAATTTCTTTGCAAATCTATTTAAAAAGGAAAATTAGACTGATTTTTCTCCAGTTTCTGAAAGGATTTTTCTGTTGCTGAGGTGATGTGTTATCCCCCGTGGGGATTTTCATATCGAAATGATCATCCAATATCATTGAATTAATCCTTTTTTAATTTATATATATATATATATATATATATATATATATATATATATATATATATATATATATATATATAAGGGTTTAATGAATTTAGAAAATTTAAGCACTCTGCTTTCATAAAATATGATATTAAAGAGTTCTACCCGTCAATAACGTCAGACATATTACTAGAAGCCATTAATTTTTGCTAAATTTCTAGCAATGAACTTGAGTTAATTAGACAAAAAATGAAAAGTGGTAGTCCTCTTCGGGATAATTGACGATTTCAGTTACTGTTAAGTTAGCATTGTTTTTCGGATGTTTAGTCTGTAATTATTAGTGCTGCCATATTGTAATTAAGTATATATATATATATATATATATATAACTTTGTCATATATTTTCCTGAAAATGTTCTTGAGCTATAAAAATATATATCGTTATCTCCTACAAATATATATATATATTATTACTGGAATTATTATGGGTATTGTTATTACTATAGTTAATATTATTATTACTATAGTTAATATATATATATATATATATATATATATATATATATATATATATATATATATATGTAAGCAGGTAAATTATTTCAGCATCCAAACGAAATGTTTCATACATTTTTCCTCCGACTCTTTTTCAAGGTTCATATAACGCCTTCACTCGAGAATATTGGCAAGAAAATTTAAATAGCCCATGTTTAAAAATAAATAAATAAGCCACAAAAAAAGTGAAAGAAATAAAAAGAAAGAAACAAGAAACAAGAAAAACATAAGAGGAAAAAGAAAAAACGTAAATGAATCTCTGAAAAAAAAAAAAAAAAGAAACAAGTTAGATGAAAATAGCATCAAGTGACCTCGGATGCACACGGAATTCAATAACTCTCGCCAAGTAATTTGATTATTTGAAGAGAATTTTGCAGTACAATCGGAAAATGATATTTTCGCAAGAAAATAATAATAATAATAAAAAAGAAAACACCAAGATTAAGAATTATACGAAAAAAAAAAAACGTTAAAAAAGAAAAAAAAAAAGAAAAGCAAACGACGACCAAAGTATTTTTTCTTTTTTTTTTTTTGTTAAAACTTGATGATTTTTTTTTTGTCAGATATGTAGGCGGAAGTGCGAGCAAAAAGGTGTCGAGAAAACAAATAACCAAACAAACTGAAATGAGAAACAAGCATGAGAAGCAAGTGAGGAGAAGTGAAAAATCTTGACGCAAACAAGGCAAACATCAATGGAATTCGAATTCCGAACATGAAATCAGCTGATATATATTTTTCTGATCCTATGAGTTGATACGAAACATAAAACATATCCGTTTTGAAGAAATATAATCCTAGTCGGCGTACAATCTTCACACTTACAAGAAATATATCATTTCGAGATGGCTAGCCTACTGGTCGAAACAGCTGCGTATCTTTTTAGTAGTCTATCCAGATTCGAAACACAGTACCTATTTTACTTTTTAGCCTTGTGACATACATAAAAAAGCCAGATGAATAGAATTAACCCTGTTGCATGTATGAACAGACGCAAATTCTACTCCAACAGCCTCTTTTCTCGCACTTTCCGCCTGTGGAATTCTCTTCCGCATACTTGCTTTCCTGACAGTTACAATCTCCAAGAGTTTAAATGTAAAGTCGATAGTCATCTCCTGTCTTACTAACTTACATCCTCTCTCTCATGCTTTTCTACATCCACCCCACTCTCATCAGTAATCTCTTCCATCTCCTACTCTCTTCCTGACACCCCTAGAACCTCCCACTCCTCATAACATTCCTCCTCGTCTACCACACTCTCATCAGTAATCTCTTCCCTCTCCTACTCTCTTCCTGACACCACCTGCAACCTCTCACTCCTCATATCATTCCTCCTATGTAACCCCCTGCACAACAGTGCCAGTAAAATGCCTTGCTTGGAGCAACAAAAAAAATAGTTTAGCGTCTGTTACCTCCGGTTCACGTTCGATTACTGAAGTTATACAGCATCGAGTCAGGTCAGTACTTAAATAGAGACCACTTGGTAACACCAAACAACCTGCTACAATTCAAGATATACCATACAAAAGGTTGATAAGCCTAATAATTCAAATCAGTCAATTGTGTGTTTTCCACCTGAAACATAGGTCAGTTTTTGATGCAAATAATGAAAAGTAAAATAAAAGTCAATGCTGATTTTCCAGACTAGCTTACCTAACATTACTTGCAAGATTGACGCAACACAATCTTCCTATGCTCATTTTTTTCCGATTTGACTTCATAACATGTATAACTAAACTTATTAAACAAAGTGTCATTTCGAGAAAACTATGTCGTCGAATTCGTTACACCAGAATCCTTTTTAAATCTGAATAAGTCAATTATTTGGGTGATAGTATAAATTTTATTTTCTTTTGTTCTGAAAATATTAGAATTACGTATTAAATTTAGAGTAATCTTATAACGGTTAAGTGACTCATGCTTTGAATTTTGATGTTAAAGTGGTTTCCTGTTGCCTACTCCATTGTGCTTTTGTTGAGACACTAACTCTAGTTAACTGACCATTGACTCATCAAGCACTCTTCCACCCATTATTAGATTTTATTTTGCGTCCTACAATGTTGCTAGCCATCCACCCAATATCGAACAAAGTGGAGTGGGGAATCGGTTTAATGCTCAACTGTTTTGTAGTGTCAGTGCTTGACAATTTCCTTACAGACGAAAAGGAAACTTGAAGTGAAGGAATGTGTTCTGCAGAAGGATGCTGAGAATGACATGAACTGAAAATACGAGTAACGACAAAGTTTCAAGGGAAATGGAAACAAAAAAAAAACACATACGTAAAATTAGAATAGGGAAAGTTGAAATTTATATGAAACATAATGACGAGAGCTGGAGTGGAGAAATTGACACTCACAGGATATATTCAAGGCAAGAGGCACATATGGAAATAGCGAATAACCCACCAAACGAACCTTCTTAAATGGTTGGCAGAGTAGAAATTGGAAGTAATGGGGAGCAGACAAAACTTACTCAGTGCTACAAAAGAATGGAAGTTATGGAGAGCCATGATCAACCACGTTCTAAAGGGAGAGAAACACAAAAAGAAAAAGGTAAGAAAAAAACCCAAAACCTAACAAATAACAAAAGAAAAAAAATTGTATTAACATCTTGGTTTCCCCGATTTAATAATTTGATATTCCACTGTCATGTTCGGAACACAAAGCAGGTTAATTTATTGGGTTTGTGTAATGGCTCTTGTTGATTTAATAACCGCGGTTATCTTACTAGGATACTTACGGATGCGCTGCACACAACTAGAGTCGGTTATTACAAATTCTTCCATAAATACAGATAACAACAAAAGAACAGGAATTAGGAAAACAAAAGAAAACAATTGACATTGCCTTTAAATTTTTGACGATCTTACGGCTGATTGTTTTCTAGTTAACAGTGAATTAGGAAGCAAGAAGCCAGAAGAGATTTCCATAAGCGAGAAGTACGATAGAATAAAGTATTAGCATTGAACTTACAATTACATTTCACCATTTCAACTGTAAAATAATGAAACCTTACCGGCAGTCTAGTCGAGCGCTTAAATTCATAAAGTATGTGTACCACAGAGGAAAGTCCATCGGAACATATACCATGAAAGTGTTTATAGAAAAGGCTCAGGAAAACTATGTTAAATTGATGGAAGCCGTGATGCTCGATCAGAACCAATAACATTGCAGATTCTTCAAATCTTTAAATATATAACATAATCAACAGACCATATGTGGCAGCGATATTCAAAACAAGAATTTATGAATATGTAAATAGATTTTAGCAAGATATTCGTTGTGCCGTCTTGTCAAATCTTCTGTCTGATAAGTAAGTATTATCAATTTGTAATTTGATATTCACTATTTGTTTACCCGAACGCTATGGACTTTTCTTATGTGTTTCCTGCCAGTATTAAACACAAGTCGGCTTAGAAAAATAAATCAGTGTCGTATTGCATAGAACAGAAGTAGGGTGCGTCGGAGCCTGATCAGCTCTGACGGGGTCAGCTCAGCGAGGGTAGTATGATGTTGCAAGACCCGAAACTGCCCAGTGACCTGAGTAAAGTACATCCCTAACGACATCCTCCTGCGCTACAGAAAGTGCGTATTTTCGAAATTCACTAAATTTACAATGAACATTTTGGCATCTGCTTACTCCCGATATATGCATTTAGTTTTAAAATTTATTTGCTGTGCTGAAGAATTTAACAAAAGCAAAAAAAAAAAACAAAAAAAACACAAAAAAAACAAAAACAAAAAAATCCGGACATGTTAAAGCAAGAATCAAATAAAATGACAAAAAATAAGTGCAACAGTACCAAAAAATCAGCTAAACTAGATCATCGGTCCTCTCTCGTAAATGCTCTATCGAGGACGAGACATGAACACACCGACTAAAGATGAACAGAAAAGAGCAAATGTCATATCATATAATATTTACAGGTAATTACATTTATGCTTAATAATTACTCTATCTGCTTTCAGAGAGATGGCTGGTAGAACTTAATATAAATAGAATTAAATACTTTTAAATGAATTTCAGAATTAACCATCCTCAGCACTTAAAACATTTTATGGTTGTATAACTGGGCACATTGCTAGGATTTTAGTTAAAGTTTAATACATCCTATACAATATAAGAATAATATAAGCAACAAGTATTATAATCGCTTGCAGTGTAATTTTATCAATTAAATCATAATTCTAATAAACATATAACTTTTAGAATAAGTGAAAGGCTTGATGATAGTTGTTTAATAAATCTCACACATGATACCACAGGTTACATCAAAATCAACTGCATTTAGAAAAACTTTTAGACAATAGTGATTTCTTCTCTTATTGACATGATTGCAACGATTTTCGGCTAATTTCGTTGACTGTGCAAGTATTAAAGCTGTTTCATGCTTTAACACATTAACGCTCACCGTCAACCAAAAAAGGTGGCTGTGGATATATATTTTTTTTACTAATTGATCACCCAATACAAGGCCAAAGATTAACTCAATGTAGAGGAATACTGAATAAGGCTGTTGTTTGAACGGGAGAGGAGAAAGTAAGAAATGTAGATAATGATTGTAGCAAAGATGACGGTTGATCCTAAACTTGAAGAGGTTAATGGTGTAGTATCGGGAGAACGTCAAGATGGGAGTTTGTTCCAAAAGTAGCAGTTCTTGGGAAGAATTTGTCCAAATGTGACATATTTCGTATTAATGAAATATGTAGGGAATGGGTTTGATTTGTCCCAGTGCTTGTGGCATGGAAGATCTATGAAGGCCTGAACGGCTGGAAGTAATGAATAGAGCTTTTTCACGGAAGTAACAATAGAATATCACGTGGCTTGTGACGTTTCGTCTGTGGCAAAGGGGTTGCAGATTGAAAAATAATAGTTTATAGGTAGAAACCTATAATAAATACCGTCTTTAAAAATCTATAATTATCTTTATAAACTATAATTAATAATAACAATAAAAGCTCTGTTCTTTATTTCTTTAAATTAATGCTGGATTTCACAGTTGGTATTTGTTGTAGACCCAGGATAGGTCCGGAAGAAAACTCGAACTCATGATTTAGTGAAACATATTTATTAAACGGAAAACAAATACAAGAGTGTTACAAGTCAGTCTGAGTGCCAAGTATTAGACCGGAGTGACTCAACTGAACTCTACTCAACACAACACCGAGAGGCATATTCTCCCGGTATTCATAATAATAGGAAGAGTTCATTATAGTCCAAGAAGGGTAGGTCCCATAACAGTATTAATTTCGGGTGAGGATGAAAAGTAGCGTAATAGTTACTAACATCACAGACAGAATTAGCGAACAGTGTTCGAATTTCGGCTGATGCTGTCAACGTTTATTTATCATTAAAGTTCTTAGTCAGAGTTATGAATCCACTTCTTCCGACCAAATTTGTTAACAGATCTTGTCACTAACACGCCACAGTTGAGTAATGAATGGGTAAATCATCACTTTTCGATTACTTTATAGTAGCAGTAAAAAGTAAACAAATAACGTATACATCCATTGATGGAGTCCAGCCTGTGTCGCCATCGTACTTTAGAAGGGAGATAATAAAAAATAAGAAAGTACCAAAGAACGCTATAAATGAAAAGAAGTTAATTAATCCTTAACATAAAAAAAAAACAAAAACAAAAACCGAAACAAATCGATCTATAGTTTCAATCGATCAGCTAAGAAATGCTAAATAATATTACATCTCAATAAACAAATTAAATCAGTAGACGTTTGAACTGGAGCTTCTCAGCAATTTGAACCAAACGAGAAATATTTCATTACAGGAGGAATTTTTAATGCAGGATGTAATACCACTAGAAGGCGCTATATAAATAGACTGGCGTGTATATACACTGCTTATATACAACACGTTAAAATTTAATTTTCATTGATTTCATGCACCTATGGCTTAGGGGGTAGCGACTCAGACTGACACCAAATCAGTGAAGTTTCGATCCCAGCCAGAAGCAAGTGGATGTGTCTAGTCACACTGATAAGCTGTAATACAGCGAAACAGGCTTGTATGTAGATGACTAATATATATATATAGTTTCTTACTTTCGTCATTTCCTGGTACAAATCGAATTTTTATGACACTCTGATCGATGAAAAATCTTTAAAAGGCAAAGAAGAAACAGCGCAAATAATTCGACTAAAAATTGTTTATTTTACACAGTGTCGTCTGCTTTCTAGGAAATCGAAAACCGTTTCGGGCGATCGATTTTGCACATTTTTGTAAAAAATAAATTCTTAACTATTTTTGTCATTGAAAAAAAAGAGTATTCCATACGAAAATTTTATTTCAATATATCGTAACTAAAATTTTCTAGAGACGCATAACCACGACAGTTTGGTTGGTCTTTCATCGTTCATTGACGCAAATCGAAAGAAAAAGAGCAGTAAAAGAGAAGAAACTGTTACTCACCCTATATGGAAAAAATGGAGGACTTACCTGAAATTAAAGAAAAAAAAATTAAGT